>JAGFPH010000043.1:1158959-1178922 GCA_018207615.1 Philaenus spumarius
ACATTACACTAAACAACTTAGTAGCAACAATGTTTTAATTTGGTGAACATTCCCATTGCGTGTAATTTATCAAAGCAAAACTATGTTTCCATAGTTCATGTTTCTGTACAGATATTACACTAAACAGCTTAGAACCAACAATGTTGTAATTTTTGAACATTTATTTCCATTGCGTGTAATGTAACTTTATTTATACCATGTACGTAACGTAAAAATGTCGTAATCGATATTAAATGCTTTATTGAAGATATTCAAAATAATTTTGCTGCCTTGATTTAATCCAACATTAATAAAAACGAAACTTTTCTTTACAAGAGTACTTTTATCTGCCATTAAACAACACGGACTTTGTTTTAGAAGAGACTTTTATTTATCTGTCATTGGTAAACATGAATATTTTATTTAAATAATATGTAACTGCCATTAGTAAACACGAAACTTTGTTATGAAGTTTTTATTTATTTGCCGTTACACGAAACATTGCTTAAGAAAAGGCTCTTATTTACCTGCCAATATTACGCTATTAGTTCGCTGGCCTAGCTAGGCCTTTTAAAGTGTATGATTACTTAACTCTTGAGACTTCGTATATCTCGTGTCGGGCGAAATTGTCATTTGCCACAATTCTAGGTAACGGGGCGTTTTCAAGTTTCCTGTATACGTTTTCGCGTTCTATATAAAAAAAATCAGATTGAAAGAAGGATTATAATTATGTCATTATTAATTATTTTCCCGCATCAAATGAATGAGTTTACAGTGGTCTCAAAGGAAAATGCCCTCTACCGAGAATTGTTGAAAATAAAAATGTTGTCGACTCGACATAAATAAGAGATATACGAAGTCTGAAGAGTTAAGTAATCATACAATTTATAGGCCTGGGTCTGAGGACTGTATGCTTTATAAGAAGCTTTTATTGATCTACCATTAGAAAATACGGAACTTTGCTTTAGAAGAAGCTTATATTTATCTACCATTACTAAATACGAAACTGCTTTAGAAGTTTCTTTTATTTACCAGTCATTAGTAAAAACGAAATTATGCTTTAGAAGAAGCTTTTATTTCCCTGTCATTAGTAAACACGAAATTATGCTTTAGAAGCTTTTATTGACCTGTCATTAGTAAACACGAAATTGTGCTCTAAAAGAAGCTTTTATTTACCTGTCATTAGTAAAGTTTAAATTATGCTTTAAAAGAAGAATTTATTTACCTGCAATAGTAAACACGAAACTATGCTTTAGAAGAAGCTTTTATTTACCTGTCATTAGTAAACACGAAATTATGCTTTAAAAGAAGCTTTTATTTACCTGCTTCTTTTAATAACACGACATTATGCTTTAGAAGATCCTGTTATTTACCTCTAATTAGTAAACACGAAATATTATGCTTTAGAAGAAGCTTTTATTTACCTGTCATTAGTAAACACGAAATTATGCTTTAAAAGAAGCTTTTATTTACCTGCTGTAGTAAACACGAAATATTATGGAAGAAGCTTTTTTTACCTGTCATTAGTAAACCCGGATCTATGCTTTAGAATATGTGTTTATCTACATGCTATTATGAACAACAAAACCTTGATTTATAAAATATTCTTTTATCTATTATTAGTAAACACTAACTTAGATTTAAACAACTTTTTTGTTACTAGTAATCACGAACCTTCGGATTAGACTAATGCCGTTTATTTATCTGTTATTAAAAATACGAAGCTTCTAATTCCAGTTCAGTTTAACGTTGGTAGACTAAAATAATATTTCTGTTATCAAGAATCCAGAACTTTGTAATAATACATTTTGTAATACATTTTCCTAATTAACCACATCATTCCCGTCATATTTTAAACTAATATTTATCAAAGTTATTTGTTACGCAGGTAATCCAGTTTGTGAATAGCGAAAGGTTTGCGATGCATAAAATCCACCTCTCAATAAGAGTTTTAAACGACACCGCGAGAACCGTTTCAAACAGGAAAACATCCATACAGACAGTTAATTAGTGAGACTAAAACATGTGAGTTAAAAAACGATCCTTTTTATAATTAATTCTGTACACGTACTACATGTGGGAACAATTATACGTAGAATACGTATCCAATTATAAGTTTTGTTAAAAGCTGTTTTGAAACAAGAGAACAACGTTGTATAACGACCGCCCTACTAGGCTAAATAAGGACTCCCGACTTCAATGATCCGTTCCCTGTTCTCTCGTGCAAGTTTTCTGCAATAACCATAGGCAATGCTGGCGTCAACGTTTACCCATTGTTCCCGTTTTCATTTTGCTTTTATTATTTGCACAATAGTATCTAATCTTTTCGTCTCTTCCGCCGTTCTTCCCTCTGCAAACATTTCGCATGAAGGTGGTACCGTACGGATTGGTTTCTATTTCAACTGGTTTGAATAACTATAAGTATGCAACTGCAACTGAGATAGTCTGACTGATTAACATATGGGTAGTTTATATCGGCACAATTGGTGCGTAATGAAAACCTGTACAGTAGTAAGGGGTAAAAACATTTGTTTTTTATCATGTTTTTATATATCACTTATTTACTAAATTTCGAATTCGTATTAGTTCACTATTTGTTTTAAATATTTTAAAATAATTGTAAAAAAAATCACAAAAATCACATTTTGAGAACCAAATTTGATCCCCCCCCTCCCTAAATGAATAGTAAAATATTTTACGTAAGTACCTAAAGATACAAGGTAAAGGGGAAAACTGTTTAATTGTTTTATTCGAGTATTTGTCGTTTACGTTTAAAAAAGAAAATGCCATTATCATGGTATGATAGAGATTCAACAGCGGAAAATTATTTAACCTGTAACTAGCTGGCACACGTGGCTTATCTCGTAGATATGAATACAATACAAGATCAGCTATGAGCCAGTAAGCGCTAAAAATCCGTTTTCTGCCAGTTTGTTACTCATAACTCCTGAATGAACGTATTTTGAGGTACACTTCACCTCAATTTGACCTCTTAGACGTGTGACGACCCGAGAAGCGAGTAGATAAACACGTCATCTCGATCCACGATGACCGTCACGGGAGGATTCAGCGCTCGGGTCTACTCGGGTTTTAGCGCAATCTGGATGGGCGTCTAGAGATCGAGGGGACCCGGAAACGTAGCTTTGTGTGGAGCTGAGAGTGCAAAAACTTTGTGCCTTTGGCCAGCCTGGTGATGCTGCCTGTGGCAGTGAAACACGTAGCCACTACTCCATAGACAGAAAATACTACTATTGACTTTAAATAAGGTATGTTAAATAACATTGTATGGTTTTAAAGTTATTGTATAAGGTAACTGTAGTTAGTAACTGTCTCATCACGGCTCCGGCTTCGGGACAGAGTGAGAGTTGGATGTGCCAGAGATGCCCAGAATGAAGGGTTAACCCGTTCAAGATCCAGAGGCTAAGTTAGAATTAGTGTTCATCACGTTACAGACGCAAATAATAGAAATGCAATTTTTTTCTTTTCTATATAATATAACTTATGTGCCAAATTTATTATTTATTTTTAGTTATCCCATTTCACCCCTTAGACTCATGCCATCAAAATGCAAATTTTATTATTAGTTATTCGGACATTTGCCATAATTTGCGTGTTAAAAAATCAATACACAACGTTTCGGGAATGTAAATCACCTCCCGCTATCAAGTGACTAACAACTAAGGGAACATAAACCTAGAGATTTAGGCCTATGTAAAGAAAACAAGTAAAGCTAAATTATTTCACTAATCTTAACCATCTACATAGTACATCTCAGAGCTGAAACTGAGAAGTAAAAAAAAAATAATAATAATATATACACAGAAAAACACACCCACACATTTGAAGGCAAACCACGTGTTTACAGACCGGAGTCAGACAAACAACTGGCCGGGTGCCGAGGGAGTGGCCTATTTGTTCATTAAGTTTAGTTTCCTAGCCCTCGACCGAGTTAAAACCCCATGAAAAAGACCTTAGTTGTTAGTCACTTGATCACGGGAGTTGATTTATATTCCCGAAACGTTTTGTATTGATTTTTTAACACACAAATGATGACAAATGTCCGAATAAATAACAATAAAATTGAATATTCGTCATTAATAAAGGATAACTTCAAACAGAAAATTCAAATGTTTTTCTAGGATAAAACCTAAGTATATAATGAACTTTCAGCTCTCTAGTATGCAAGTTAGTAGAATTATTGCATAGGTGTGGTTGGTTACAGCTTTTTACACCTAAAACGGTAATGACCGAAGTTCGATGGGTTTAATGTTTAATGTGTTGTAGAAATTTGTACATCCATGGACGCTCCTCCGCTTTGGCATTCGGACTCGGAGGCTGCTTCGCTTCGCTCATAACACAACGGTGTATTGATGAAGATATAAAATTTAAAAAAATATTCATTAGCAGCATTCTTTACTACAGTATAAAGTTTCATAAAATTCCGAAAAATAACAAGTTTCAGATTTAAAAACAAAATTAACAGGTTAACATGAGTGTTAAATTTCATGCTCAGAGGGACATTCTGTTTAGGATGGGTATTTTGATATTTCAATGAGAGATTCAGTGACCACATAGAGCTTTATATAACTACTATTGTGAAACTTTAAAGGAACATAAATAAAGGATTTATTGTTATTATTGATATAGGTATAAGGTATAAATAAACAAATACACAACTTACTCAATGCGCGCGGATATTGAAAAGAAAATCCACTGTTTCGTTAACAATACATATGGTACACGAACGCAATTATACCTAAAGCATCCGAGAGTTGAAACAATGAAACTTCCGTGTGGATGGTGCTTTGTCCTGTTTAATTTCGTATCTTATAAAGCTTCTTTCAGTTGCTCTCAGTTCACGAAGGAAGTTACTTTTATGTAACGCAGTAAACGTTGTGTTTTTATTAATACAGCTCTTCTTTTTTTATGATTTTGCGTTGTATGCCTATTCTAGTCGAGGCAGTAAAATACAGATAAGCAATACACCGGCGAAGTGGGAATCATACCAACAGAAAATTTTATTAAAACTATATTAATAAAAATGCATCAACACGTCATATGCTCGACATAAAAATGGCTTGAATAAATTATTATTGATAGTGGGGACCAGTGAAATGAACGGAAGGCTCCAAAGCATAGTTTTACCGAACGTGCCCCGACTGGAAAACCTATTGGAACGATGTTCCGTAACGAGGTTTGCGGTAGGAGTTAAAAAATATAAAATGTAATGCGTATCGAAAAAAAGTGTTATTAATTGGTTGCTATGGCAATGACAAATATAAAATACGAGTAACTAAAAAGAGTTCCCAAATTGGTGGCTATGGCAATGAATGTAAATACATTCAAGAAACATGTGTTTTGGTTCATTAGGCCTAACCTAAAATTATTGTGTGTATTATTTTTACCTGAATAACGGCAACATACATTCAATAATTTTAGGTTAGAGCTAGAAAGTAATTTTAAGTCTAGGCCTAATCTAAAATTATTGTATGTATGTTGCCGTTAAGACAGGTAAAATAATTAAACATACACACAATAATTTTAGGTAGAATTTTCGTTCATTAGTGTCTATATTTAATTTCACTAACCTAAAATTATTGTGTCTATTTTAATTTATTTTACCTGCATTAAAGGCAACATACATACAATAATTTTCGTTCATTAGTGTCTATATTTAATTTCACTAACTTAAAATTATTGTGTCTATATTTAATTTATAGACATAATGTTGCCTGCATTAACGGCAACATACATACAATAATTTTAGGTATGGCCTAGAAAGTACTTTTAACCTAGAAAGTAGGCCAAATCTCTTTAAAGTTAAGACAGGTAAAATAATTAAACATACACACAATAATTTTAGGTTAGGCCTAGACTGATGACCCAACATTTTATGTTTATTGAATGTATTTACAATGAATGGATATTTAACTGTGTTTACCATCTTAGCTTTGATGTTATAATTCATTCTACACCATTATTATAATCACATTAAACGTATGGAAACAGTAAATATTTGTATAAAAAACAATCTAATAATTAAACTGCAATTAAAAGATTAAAATAATGTGCGTATGTTGCCGTTAGGCTGGTAAAAGAATTGAAGAAAAGGCGTGATGAACTTCGTTCCTGACGGAGGTCCCACGACCGCACACATTAACTTTTTTTCACCACTATTCAAAAAATTTCGGATCCGCTTTAGTTTTTCTGTAAACGATATGCCCCTTCAAAATTGCGTTTATCCAACCCACACAACAATCGACTCATCCACCCCAGATTAAGTTTGGTGGGCCCAGGGCATGCCATTCTACCAAACCCTCGAAACAAAAACGAGCTAGGAAGCCAGTTTTCGAGTTAATAACGATTTTTGGAAAATTCTAGAGAGTAGCGTGGGCGTAGCCTCTGTCTCTACGGAATCGCTAGGGCGTAGTGGGCTGGGGTTTTGTTGGGTGGGCGTTCGGCTCGACAGCACCACCCAACTCTGGTCGAGCGTCAGACATGTTGGGATATGTTCGGGAGTGTGTGGGGAGTGTCGAGCGCCTCGCATGACTATACCTCAGTTTACCTAACTTAGTGGCACAGAAGTGTTGTGATTGAGGTTACAAAATGTCGTTTAATGATAACAAACAATTCTGAACAGAATTCATTGAACTTTATAGGAAACAACGGGTTCTATGGGACAAAAACAAATAAAAACAAACAAAGTCTATTGTACTAAATACTCGCGTAAAGAAGGGTACGCCTTCTTGATAGAAAAACTTAAAGAAGAGTTTTCGGATAGCGACGAAAAATTCGTGAAATCGAATCACTCAGAGTATAAAACACCAGAACAAACAGTTACAGAACAAAATCGATTGTTCAACTAACTGATAATATACCCAACTTGCTCGATCAGATGTTCGACTGTATTCGTGATCGAAGTCAGGTCAAGTTCGGCCAGCGTGTTCGCTAGTGTGTGGCTTAAGATCCCTATGCAAGTTGTCGTTCCTCACACACCATGGAGCATTAACTATGCAACGAAGTACTTTATTTTTAAAGGTATGAATTAATTTAATATTGGTCTTCTTTGAACACGAATAGTTGAATTACATAAGTCCAGACAGGCTTCGACTCTTGCCGATACAACAGTAATTTATTATGAACTAGTGAACCCAGCATTGCATCGCTATTGCTTGATTTAATTTAAAGGGTAATTATTCCATTTCATTACATTGACTTAAGTAATCGAACTGCAAAATGGTTTTTATGCCACTTGAATGTACTACACAAATTTCGATTTATAGTTTGTAAACCTTTATAGATAATACAATAAACTGTTTGTTTGCTTTTACTTAATCTAAAAAAACTGACAGTTTTGAAGAATTGTAAAAACTTGATTTTAAATTAGCAAAATTAGTTGCAAATAAACGTGTTTTGGCTCATTGTAGGCCTAACCTAAAATTATGTTAAGTTTTTGACCCAAACCAGTTGTTTTATATGTATTATGTAACAACCAATGTTGAATTGAACTAGAATATAGTAAGCATTTTTAGTTGTTTTTTGTTTTTGTTTGCTTTAAGTTGGTCAATCTAACCTGAAAATGCTGTTGGGTTTGAAGAATAATAAACCAATTATAAATGCTAAGTAATGTTGCTATGGTAATTAATGTAAACAAACATGACGTGTTGCTAAGCTTTTTATACGAACAGCTGTTTTTGTGCGATATGGTCTTAAGTCCATACAAAAGAGGCTGTTTAGTTTTTTCTAAATTTGAAACTTTTTTGGGAAACTTTTCAAAATTTTATTTATATAAAAACCTAGTTCGGATTATTACGAACATTTTAAAACAAAAAATAGCCAAATTGGTCCAGCCGTTCTCAAGTGATGCGCTTATAAAGGAACAGCAATTCATTTTTATTATATAGATTGACAATTGAGAATTCCTCCCTAAAAACCAGCACATTTTTATGAAGTTTAACTCTTGTTTTTGACATCAGGAGTCATCCCAAAGTACTTAGCAGCGTTTACATATGGAATTGGAAATGTATTGATTACAACCGATAGATGGGGTTCAGCCTTCGGATTTGTAAAGTTTTACGAGGGTCGATTTTGCTTCATTTAACCTAATACGCCACTTTTTTGTCCATTTGCTAATGCCATTAGACACTCCTTGAAGTTTGCTCGTTACCGCTTTAGCAATTTATATTAATAAATAATTCTATTGAAACAGATGAGTTTAAGCCCGTGGTTTCGCCTCCATGCATCCCTAGTATTAAATAAAGTTTATAACGCGGTTTTATTTTTTTTTTTTTGTTACAAATATATGAAACCAGACAACGATATACAATTAGTGGTTAATAACTAGGGATAGGGTGGTAGGAAGTTGTCACCAGGTAAGATATACACTACAGTAGACCTCCAGTTATCCGAATCAATTGGGACCGGACACCATTCGGATAATCAAAAATTCTGATAACTGGATTTTTTCCGAAAAAAGGGTCTATTTTAATCTTTTCGGAATTGGCTTCGCGTATACGCGACTGGAGTACACGTTTTATAACTTTAACGTTTGAGTACTATCATCGCGTTTACTTCTATGGACTCACAGGTGAGCTTGACACTGAACACTATGAGAAGCGGCCGACGCACAGTGCAGTGCTTGCTTCGCACTCCAACCCGCATATTGGGAGTGTTTTGAGTACTCAATGTATTGCGTGCTTCGCACGCCAACCTCAATATTGGGAGTGTTTTCAATACACAATGCATTAGGTGCTTCGCACACCAACCCCCGTATTGGCAGTATTTTCAATACACATGCAGAGCGTTGCGTGCGTCGCACGTCAACTTTAAGCCTTATGTGCAATAGCGCGCGTAGAAAGAATCATTATTTTGCAAATCGCAGTACGTTCCTGTCTTAATTTTTTTTCTGAAATTCTGAAAGCGATTCAGATAATCAGCGATTCGGATAGTTGGAGTATTTAAAATTTTTGTGTATCAGCCATTTAATTTTTTTCAAAATTGATTTCGAGTGGTTCAACGAAATATCGTTGTGTGGCATATCGTTTGAAAGCTTATTTAATTCTAAATCCAAAAAGAATAGTAATAGTATTAAAAAAAAAATAGTAGGCTACAGCAAAATGTGGCACAATCCGAAAACACGATTTCGTTGTTTTTTGGCCGCCATTTATAATTGGTTAAAGATATGGATTTGAAAATTTCACCGTTGGTTTTCTCTTGAAATTCTACACAGTTGCGGCTCGTGAGTAAAATGCTGGGGGGGCACACACCACTGGGGTGTTTGTACATTTTGTGTATTTTAGTGAGTTTTTAAGGCAATCTAGGTGTTAAATTTGTGATGCCATATGTTTCTGAAATACTTATCATATGTCAATCTGAAATACTCTACTTACACACCTTTAGTTATATTGCATGTAGCAGAAGTCCATCCTTCTTTCCGACTCACTAGATACATCGCTCTGCGCATGCTCGGACGCCGTCCCAAGCCTTCCATAAGGCACAAGCTTAGACGCGTCATAGCACCAGTAGCCCCCACCACTACCACTCTTCATATAACTGCATGGTAATGGATTGGGACGTTCTGGCCAGCGACCCACGGCTACAAATACAAACTTCTCGCGCTATTTTGCGTGTTTTTCCTACATTTTCGATGTATGTGATTGAAAAAAAAAAACACTTTGGTTAATTAGATGTATAACTATAATTGAATGGGTATTTAATTTTTTTTCTTTTTCAAATCTTTTGGAGGGGCGGCGTCCGAGAGCCCTTATGGGCAAGCCGCCACTGATTCTACATCGAAATGATGTATCACACGACCACCTCCCATTTAAAAATAACAAAGTACCTAACATTCAAAATGGCGGATCCAAGCTGGCGGATCCAAGATGGCGGATAATTTTTTTGAAATCTTAATAAAATATTATTTTTACCTAGAGTTGGTTTCTTAATCACATCTATTTTAAAATTTTCTTTACATACGAAATATTAAACCGGTTTCAGATTTTTTCAACACCCTCTATATATGTAATTATAGTCACTCAGTTACACCTGTAAAGTAAGTAGGCATAGTGCCGTGTGTCCCTCCCTTGTACCCGAGGCAAGTTTAACCTTAACAGTGACGTTCTGACATAGGGGAACAAGTTTACACAAATATAATTGTACCAGACAATCATTGGTATCAATTTATAATTTTTTAAAACCCAATTATATCAAAATTTGTACCAGCTAAATTATAATAAAGAATTTATAAAATAAAAAAAAATTCATCCTTTTTGAGATAATTCGACCTTATTATTTTACAGAATAAAAATTATTGATGGCATTTTTAATAGGTTTTCTAAAAAACTAACCTTAGTAGGACCCCTCCGTGTATTCGACTGTGTGTCACATTCGGTTTTTTACAGAGCGGGCGAAGGGTTTTACGTACTCATACACATTTACCTGCGATGTCCCTACTATGTAGAGCAGAAACAATGGCTCATTGTAAACCTCTATTAAAGCACTATATAAATAACAACAGAACACCGTTTTTCATAACAAAACCTTTATTATTCAAACGCGTTTCGACGACCAAGTCACCATCATCAGTCATGGTTACAGTTTCAAACTAACTTATAACTAACTTAGTAATATGGTTCTTAACTATATGTGGGCAGTGTCCTTAGTAGGGGCGTGGTCTAAACAAGCAACGACAAATGAAAAACAGTATGTGGATATTGATTTAAAAGATGAAAATAACAAATATATATATAAAATAAAGAAACAAAACAACAACAGTAAAATAAATACAAGCCAGAATCATACATAACATATATTGATACAAATCATGCATATATACCGGGTGTCTTTTACAATGTTCCAACAGCTATCTTTTGAACTATAAATATCACAGAGTACTTTAAATGGGGAACCTTAATTTCTTTTCAATGAAGTTTAAAAATCCATTTTGTGAAATGTAAAAAATTGCCGCCATGTTCCAATATGGCGGCCAACTTTCAAATTTGTTTCGGAACACTCTATATTTTATATTTTGTTCAGATGTAAGACAATATTTTAAGAATTTTGTATTCTTGGGTATTTAAAAAAATCTTTAACCGTTTAGGAATTGCAGGCACTAAAAGTTCTTAAAATTTTACGTTTGACAGGCCTACAAATAATTGAATTCCTCCTAAAATGTTACATTAGCTAACTTTTGAACCGCTGGGGGTACAAAATAAATTTTAGTGGTGAACTCCCCTTATTTTTGTAAGCTATAAAATGACATTGAAATCAATTTTGAAAAGTGCCTAATTTCATTATAAAAATTGGGGGTTACAATATTAAAAAAAAAAAAATAAAAATAAAATCTCAATTTTTAATGAAATTTGGCACTTTTTTCAAAATTTATTTCTATTTCATTTTAGAGCTTACTAAAATATGGGGAGTTACCAATTACAACTTATTTGTACCCCCAGCGGTCCAAAAGTTAGCTAATGTAACATTTAGGTGGAAGAAATTGTAGGCATATCAAACGTCAAATTTTAAGAACTTTAAGTGCTTGTAATTCATAAACCGGTAAAGATTTTTTTTAAATACCCAAGAATAAAACATTCTTAAAATATTGTTTTACACCTGAAAACCCCATAAAATACAGGGTGTTCCATAACCAGTGTTAAGAATGACTGAGGATTCACAACAGCATTCCCGATAAAATAAAACTATTAAATATAGACCATATAAATTACTAGGCCCCATAAAAAAATGTGTAGGCCTAATTTAAATGTGAAATTAGATAAAAATTCATATTTTGTGTAAATAAATATCACAAAAGAAATCTAGTTTTATTATATATCATTTAATTTACAATACTGATTATGAATTACTTGTTTCAGTCTTTAAACAAAGCAGATGAGTAACAATTAAGTAAATTTATTGACCGAGCGAAGCGAGGTCTCCGTTTTAGCTCGAACGTTCGGCATTTCGTCTGTGTGTCTATCTGTCTCACGTTTACGGCCAAACGCCTTCAACGATTTTGATGATTTTTTGCTTGAACGCTCCTTATTCCTAGGCCGAGCGATGTATATGTACGGTTTTTCAATTTTTCATTTTTAACTCCTTAAATTAAATAAAAATGGCGGCCGGACCGTTTCTCTCAGTATAAGTTTTTTTCCAAAGCCAGTTTGTGGCTTAACCGTAAGTCGAATTTAAAAACTAATAACATTTTGCTAGTAGCAAATTTTATTTTCAACAAAATTGTATTTTTATTTTTTTCGTACCTCTAACGCTAAGCTCACAAAATGACCGTAAACTTCAAATTCGTTCAAAATCATCCAAGTTTTTTTAACCAAATGTATTTTAACCATGTGTTTATACGTTTATACTAAACCAATTCAAAAGTGTTCCATAGCTTTTTTGTAGATAATGTTTCAAAAAATGCATAAATGCCAGTAAAAGTTATTGAAGTAAAATTAACAAAGTTATTAGCTCAATCAAGAAACAAGCATGTTCAGTAACGAAAGGAAAAAGTTCAACTTTAGGCCTACATAAAAAGTAGTCAAAACTGTTTGTAATTTTTTAAGTGTAAAAAAGTTTCGTAATTTAGTTATAAATAGAACTGTATAAAAATACTTATCAATTTCAAATTTCTTATTTTGAAAACACCATTTTTTATGTTCCTACTACAAGACTCCTAACAAAACTAGGCCTATTTTCAATAGTAATTTAGGAAAATATCCTTTGCCCAAAAATGACATATTATTATAAGAAAGTGTAGAGAATAAATCAAAGAATTGAACTGTATACTTGTAAATTATTATTTCATAAAAGTATTTGACTTAGCGTTATTTGAATTACAAAATGAGATGAAACAAATGAAACCTCGGGGCGATAAAGGACACAAAAAATGACCGTTGGACAGCGTGGGAAGTGTTGGTACACGGGTTGAGATCACTATCACGACGGTTTAACATCGTTTGTTTTAATTATTTCTAATATTGGAATATAATACATAAATGTATAAATACATTGTTAAGTTTTAGTTATTTAAGTATGTAAATATTTAATTCTATGTTTTCCCTCAATAACGCGATATTTTTAGCTACCTTACGCATTATTAACCTAAATAAAATACAATGACCATTAAAAGAAAATCTTTAGCAGTTAAAGCTCAAGAAAAGAAAAAAAAAACGAGAACTTGAAACCCCGGAATCACGGGAACTGCAAAATAATGTTTCACTGGATAAACCTTCTGCTTACTTCCTTACTGGTACACTATTTTAACACGCTTATATTAGCTTCACTTGTATGTTTCTATGTTTGTAAGTAACTCTCCTTTGGACTAAAAGCCAGTGGCTTATTACTGTTAGTATATCTCTCTTACTCAAGTTCGTTCGTTGGCCGAGCGGTCTAAGGCGCGGGTCGTCGCTGTCGTCAATCCCCAGACTCACCGATCGTGGGTTCTAATCCCGTCCACGGCCAAATTTTTTTTTTTCAATAATTAATCGAACTAAAAATTAAAAAATAAATATAGTTAAAAAAAACTAAAAAACACGCTTTTATAATACATTGAACTAAAAAGTGAAAAATAAATATAGTTTAAAAAAACTAAAAAACACGCTTTTAGAGCATATCAAACTAAAAAGTCAAAAATAATTTTTCAAATAAGCTTAAAACAATAATAAACGATAAATACTAGCATTATTGTAAAAAAAGCGTGGGGCGCTTTGTCCATATTTCTCGTACATCGAGCGCCCAACGCTTTTTTACAATAATTCTAGTATTTATCGTTTATTATTGTTTTAAGCTTATTTGAAAAAATATTTTAACTTTTTAGTTTGATATGCTCTAAAAGCGTGTTTTTTAGTTTTTTTAAACTATATTTATTTAACCTAAGCTCAAAACCACATTTGTTATTTCAACGAGTGAGGTCTACTGTTCACAGAACTACTAGTTAAATAGTGAAGCATGATAAAGCTACTTTCTCGTATGGTATTTATTTATTATAAAAATATATACATTTTTCATTTCAATTATAACCCTCTCTTTATTTAAACTAATACACCACTCATGTGCATTTCTTCGATAATCACGGAAAACCACTTTCAGCCAGAATTATTTCATTTCCTCATTTATCTTTGACTCAATTATAAAAAGTGATACACCGTTGGATTTTTCTTTAAATCGTCTACAATTTTTGTATCAGAACATTTTCTCGTAAAAATCTTCAGTTTTTTGGATATTCAATTTTCAAAGGTTGAACCACCTCCATCTTAAAATAACTTCAGTAAAATAACATTTTCCACGTTTGCGTAACCTACTGTGATATACATACAAGCTGAGTTTCGTGGATTTATATTAAACGTTCATGGGATAATATTTTTTTTCAGACAACTTGTATACCAAGCAATATAGGATACAAGTTAAATTGTATTATTTGCTAGTTTTGACATGCTGAATAATGTGGTAAAGTTTGGTCGAGTGGTTATGAGACACGCTGTATAGTAACTTATAATTCAAACATTTTCTACACATTCCTCCTACAGCGACGATAAAAGCCCCTAATAAAAAAAATCGACAGTAGTTGCACCGAGACAAGAGACACTAACGCTGCATAGTGGTAACTCACAAGAACAAACCAAATTGCCAAATTCGCGTCGGTCGTCTCTACTTTGTATAGAAACCACTGTCATCATAGAAGACACTTTACAAACATCGACATTGATCGATGTTTACATTTATACAGTGTAAAGGAATTCTCAGAACGAAACTTTCTGATTGCGAAATGTTTGTTTTGTACGGCATCTTACTTTTTTCTTTCAGAAGCTCAAGCAAGCTAGTGCCTTTATATACTGTGCTTTTATCTACAGTATAGATCTTAGAGACGACATATGTTTTGTGAAGCTTCCTTTTATTTATCAACTTTCAAATAAATGATGAAACGTTTCAGAGGTAAAAGACTTAAGCATCGCGATGTAGCTTGTTGAAAAATCTGAAGTCGTAAATGTACGGGAGTATATACGGCGATCGATTTATAAAAATGAGAATTAAATAAATTACAATTAAAATTTACAAGGAATGCGTTTGTATATTTTGATAATAATATGAAACCGAGAAGTGGTATTTGTTATTATCAGTTAATGGTCTACTGTCTTCGATTACTGTAAAAAAGTGGATCAGCTAAAGTTTTTTTAAGCACCTCTCAAACTCTACTCTCCTTTTTGAAAAACTTTATTTGCAGTACTATTGGAAGTAGATGGGAGCGGGTTACCCACTTGTAGGGCATATATTGAAAACTAGATTTCACAAAATTATTTAAAAAATAGTTTCGTCATCCTTAAACAAAGCATCATTTCAGAAGATACTCCACACTAAAAAATAGAAAAATATATATGTTTTGCGTCACCAAACTTTGCCACCCCAAATTTTAAAGTGCATTATTTTTTAAATTTCGACTACTGCAGCATACGCAGGTTAGCATTATTTCTAACACGATGTCGAATTTCAGTTTGATAACTATATCCGTTCCTGGGGAATATTGCTGCGACTGGCAAACAACCAGACAGACAGACAAATAGACAGACAGACAGACAAACAGACAGACAGACGAGAGTTCCTTCCTATAAGGATTCTGTTTTTAATTTTACCTAACGGAAAAGTTGAAGTAAGTTTTTAAATAGCGGACCAACAACTACTGTACGTAATAGGGCCGTGATGTCCTTTGTTTAAAAACAAAAACTTCAGTAGCAACCTATATATAATACAACGATTCATAATAGTCTAGATGCACCTATTAATATGAGGGGTTGACGACCCACGCGGTCCCGAGTCAAACATACATATTACTAATTACAACTCATAAACAAAAACCCACGTTCACTCACGTCACATTGAAACACATACGGTTCAGAAGGTTTTTACAGTTTCACCTTTACTTAGAAGGTTTTTACAAATTCACCTTTACTAAGAAGGTTCTTTACAGTTTCACCTTTACACAGACGGTTCTTACAATTTCACCTTTACACAGACGGTTCTTACAATTTCACTTTTACTCAGAAGGTTCTTACAGTGTCACCTTTGCTCAGAATTTTCTTACAATTTCACCTTTACTCAGAAGGTTCTTACTGTTTCACCTTTTAGTCAGACAGTTTATACAATTTCATCTTTACACAGACGGTTCTTACAATTTCACCTTTACTCAGAAGGTTCTTAAAGTTTCACCTTTACTCATTTACAGTTTTAGCTTTACTCAGACGGTTCTTACAATTTCCCCTTTACACAGACGGTTCTTATAATTTCACCTTCACTCAGAAGGTTCTTACAGTTTCACCTTTAATTAGAAGGTTCTTACAGTTTCACCTTTACTCAGAAGGTTCTTACAGTTTCACCTTTACTCAGAAGGTTCTTACACTTTCACCTTTACTCAGAAGGTTCTTACACTTTCACCTTTACTCAAATGTTCTTTCACTTTCACCTTTACTCAAAATGTTCTTAAAGTTACACCTTTTACTAAGAAGGTAATTTTCAGTTAAGGTTACTTTGGTGCGTTATTTTCAACGTCTGGATGCGTTGACTAGAGGGGGCTACCCTTCATATTAGCATTTGAATTTTTAATTCAAGTATATTCTTGAATTTTACTGTTTAAAAATATAGGGTGACTGCAGTTAGTATATGTGCAAAATTTCTAGTCGATGATCTGGAAGTGTGAAAAAATCAGTGGGAAAATAGGGCATGCTTTTCAGTGGAAAGGGATACAAAAAACTAAGGGCTATACTCATTCAACGTCCATTAGTTCCCCCTGATGCCTCGTTAAGTGAGGTGTTTTTTTTTTTTTTTTTTTTGTGCAAGGAATAGCAATGGAAATTGATTATGATAAATTAATAACACTAATCCATTACTAACCTCCTCTTTTGGATAAGAGCATTGATGGCTTCAGAATCGTCTCTCTTGCCGTGGTTCATCCAGAAAACCTAATGATTTCGCCATGGAAACAATAATAAGCCATTTCCTTATACGCACTCATTACAATTTGAAGAGCAATATTTATATAAAAACGAAAAGACGATACTTAGGACAAGAACAGCAGGGAAATACGGACGACCTGTTGATTACAGGAAAGGCCGGTTGTCTCTCTCTACAATTTATTTCATTCCTAGTTGCGGTAACGCATTGTGTGCATACAAGGAGGAAAACCAACGTCCGTCGGCTTACCGCTTCACCGGGCTTCGAAAAACGCAATGTGGGTACGGAGTCTTAATCGTTTTAGCCCTGTTTTAGTTTTATATTGGTTTTGCGCAGTTACCTACCTAGATAATTTTTTGGACGATTCTGTTTGACTTTTTGTCACTTTTGAAAAGGCAAGATTTAACCAGATGCCCTAAACCCTTGTTATACCAAATTTGCGATATACGACTCACTGACTCGTACTGACCTGAAATTTGATAGGATGGGTGGCAAGCGCTTGCTAACAAGTTTTGTCAATTTCATGTCCCCTGTATTTCTTCCGAACCAAGCTATGAGCCCAAAATTCTGTATACCTATAGCACGTGTGTCTCTAGCGTATTACATTCTAAGGTAGGTAAAATTGTTTGTCGATAATCTGTGTAGCAAAGAAAATTGAGAAAAAAGTAAACCGTAGCGAAGCACAGGCATTCAGCTAGTAGGTGTACATAAATAGTAGGTGTACATTCTGCGTTAAACATGTGAACGTGCAAATATTACCTCACAATAATAAGAGAATTGTAAAAAATGGTGACGTAAAAATGAATAAAAAAAAAACACAATATTAACAGGAAATATTCCTATAAAGATTATAATAAAAACAAGTTGAATGAACAAAAGTAAATTTTAAAAGAACTTTAACTCTTAGCCGATATTATTTGAATAGTAGGCCTATGTAAAAATAATTTGATCACGCAGCTGAACCGATGACGTGAGTTGGGCGAATTTCCAAAATTAAGTTTATATGTCTAAAACACACATAACACCCCCCCCCCCCCAGTAAAATCCCTCACGTGGGTTTATACGGGCATTTTTATGGTATTTTACATTTTGATCGATTTTGGGGGAACCAGACGGGCTATAATTTCGGGTAAACAAAATTTGAAGAAAAATCTTCTATTTTTTTTATTAAACTTTAAAAACATTATTACTCTAGTACGAATAATCTCCAAAACAATTTACTTTCGTTCGAAAACGTCCTTCCGGTTGTTTAATTTTTGTTTGCTGACGACCCGTACGAGCGACTAAGTAAACCAACGTGTGTACAAAATGTTGATTAAATTGGGTTAGAATGCGAACAAATATATACATATACAATTTTTAATGGCACCCCCAAAACGTGTTCTGGGGACCATGGTCGGTACTCATTGGTCGCTCTCGACCTTAGGTCGCACCATTAAACCCACTGCAATAGCTCATCTTTCCATGGAAATTCGCTAATAAGTATTTCGATGGGAAAATTTCCGATCTACAAATTTGAATTTAAACTTCTTTAATAAGGAAAACGATGTATTTTACAAACATCAAGTTGTGCCTCTTAGGGTGCGGTAAAGGGGCTGAAGTTTGTTGGGGATGTCAATATTTGTAATCTACGGGCCAAACGTACGATTCAACAAAACAGCCTTAAAAGTGTGTTGTAATCACTTTACGTTTAACTTCACCGTGCCGGATAGCGTATAGAAAGCAAGCAGTGTAGTCAAATCATAAAAAATATAAATTTAAAAAAATGGTTTTGTATTTTATTTACATTCAAAAAAGGTTATTCACCAGATTATGTGCGAAAGCAATAACCCATAAGCCGATCAGCCTATAAAGTTTGCTTCATGTTTTAATCTTGGGAAAATTGAATTTAAACTTAAATGAAACGATGGCGCTACAACTTGGCACTTACTGGAGCTATAAAGCCGTAGAACTGATTATGAAACACGATTGTAAGTACAGTCTGGAGCCTCTAAAACTGAACCTTAAGAAACACGATAATTTCCTTCTTGTTTAGATTTAGCGGATTCGATACCATTTGAATACGTCATCTATATATATATATATATATCTATCTATATAAAAGCGAAATGGCACTGATTCATTCATCAGCAGAACTAAAAATCTACTGAACCAAATGAGTTCAAATTTGGCATGCATGTTCATTTGGACCTTTAGACGCGCACTAAGAACGGATTTTGAAAACATCCCAAATATACGCCCAATAATCGCGTTTTTCTAGCGATTTTTTGCGTTTTCTCAGCTTTTTCGAGAACTAATTGGCAGAAAATGTTGAAATTTGGTACTTAGGTTCGATTAAGGCCTAAAAGTAGTCTGTTAAAAAATGTTTGAGATTCTCCCAAAATTACGCCAGAAATAGGCGTTTTTGCATTTTTCCTTGCGTTTTCAATGCGTTTTTGATCATCCTCAAATTACGCCCGAACGGATTGGAATGAAATTTGGTATGTAGCTTCCTCTAGGGCCTTAGGCGCTCTCTAAGAAAGGGTATGAAAAATTTCGTTATTTTAGGAGGGGTTTTTAGGGATCAAAGTTACTAAAATCATAATTTCAGATCTTTTATTATTATGACAATAGTGCTTTTATTATTTAAGATCTATATATATAAAAGCCAAATACCACTCACTAACTGAACACTTCAAAAGATTACAATTACGTTAAAAAGACTGAAAATAATAACCACTACGGGCAACGCCGTACGTGTCAGCTAGTATATACTGTATATATATATATAAGCGAAATACCACTCACTCACTCACTCATCACGATTTCTCAAAAACTACCGAACGGATTGAAATGAAATTTGGTATGTAGCTTCCTCTAGGGCCATAGGTGCTCACTACGAAAGGGTTTAAAACAATTCGAAATTTTAGGGGGGGGGATCAAAGTCAATTAAAAACGATTTCTTCAAAACTACCGAACGGATTGGAATGAAATTTGGTATATAGCTTCCTCTAGGGCCATAGGTGCTCAAAAGGGTTTGAAAAAAAATTTAGGGGGGGTTTGGGGGTAAACA
>JAGFPH010000043.1:1188842-1200770 GCA_018207615.1 Philaenus spumarius
GTTACGGTGTTATATAATTATTGTTATGTTGAAATGCAACAAAATTTTAAAGTTATATATTTTAGTGCTCTGTTGTGTGTTTAAGGCTATCTATTAATGTAGCCCAGTTACGGTGTTATATAATTATTATTATGTTGAAGTGTAGGAAAATTTAAAAGTTATATATTTTTGGGCTCTGTTGGGTGTTTATGGCTATCTAATAATGTAGCCCAATTATATTGTTATACCGGGTGTCCAAAATGTCCCACCACCCCCTTCTTAACTTTGGAACAAATAGCAATAAATAAATGAGCTTCGGGATATCTTTATATGACAAAGGGAGATGAAACAGAACATTTCACCCCTTACCTCAAAATGGAGGGGGTGGAGAGGGTAATTAAAAAATATTAAATACAAACCCCTATCAAGTGATACCTCATTTTAAAAGGCTTATTAAATGAAGAATAATGGCACAAATTAGAGGTCTCTATCTTAACCTTATCGAAAATGGTGGCCAGTCAATTTTGTAAACATCTTATTAACACAGATTTTTAATTTGGTACGTTACAATACCTTTCATTGGTAATAAAGCTAAAGACTTACCTTAATTATAAATTTAGATTAAATGCTCAAAATCACTGGATAATATTATCACTGGATTGTTATCAATAGTTGTGGTTTCAAAGGAGAAGGCTATACCTGCTGTATCTAGAAACTGCAAGTTTATTCGTTCCTTCCTGCAAGTTCGGTACCTTTTACCTCTCCCATGTTAATTAAATGGGAGAACATACCCTTCTGTAGGTACCATTATCTCAGTAACTATTATGACTATAAGCATGCAATTTTTTGCAGCTATTTAGAAAGCATGTCTTAACTTACTGTAGCAGAATTATAAAAATATATTAAACAGTTTATAAAAATAAATTTTGTTATTATTAACAAATAAAAAACCCAATTTTAATTTAATGATTTGTATTAATTACAAAGGTTTAAATTAACATATCATGATAAATCTGCTAAGGTAGTCTGGTATGGTAGTATAAAAGGTGTGTGCAAAATATCAGGCTTGTAGGTATCACACTTCTAGAAATAAATGTGCCTAAAGTTAAAAAACTAAAGTTTCGGAAAAACGCTTTTGAACATTTTACTCAAATTAAACAACTCTAGATACTATAATAATGACTGCTGAACAGCTGACTGCAAACTAATGATATGGCCATACAGTGTGACCAACCTATTCATTGTAACCAACCTAAATCCATCCAGATGTAAAACAAAAAAATATTTATATGAAACAAGTAGGCCTACATAAAATTTATAATTTTATTGTTTCCAAATGACAATCAAGTCACTTTAAACTGGGCGCATTCCGTTGTATATGCAATTTAAACATACATATAATATTTTTGCATACATAGTGTTATATATTTTCTTAAACAGGAAAAATAGGAGAATGTTTTAGGATATTAATAATTTTTTGCATTTTTTTAACATAAAAAGGTGCCGACTCCCCTTAAGCTTTTGCCAAATTGTGTAAATATTTGTTCAATACTAGATTTTGAATGACCCTCTGATTTTATTAAATAGCATGCAAAGAACCATTATTCCTTTCCACTGGAACATAGTGTTTGTAACGTAATTAAAATTGTGTTAACATAGGACATTTAAAATTTGACTGGAAGCCATTTTCGATAGTGTAGAGATAGAGACCACTAATTTGTGCCATTCATCAATTAATTTATCAAGCCCTTTAAAATGAGGTGCAACTTGTTCCAGAGTTAAAGGGGGGGGGAGGGCTTTTTGGACAGACTGCATAATTAGGGTTATATTGAAGTGATACAAATTTAAAAGTTATATATTTAGGGCTCTGTTGTGTGTTTAAGGCTATCTATAAATATAGCCCATTTACATACAGAGTTATATAATTAGGTACTGTTTTGTTTAGGTCAGTCATTAATGTTACGGGGAATAGAGTATAGCCCATGGGCGCCCATATGATATTTTTTAGGGGGGGGATGGCTGGACCGCGGTATGGGGCTTAACACGTTCACTGCTAAGGACGCACATGTGAGCTTGACACTGAACACTATGAGAAGCGGCCGACGCACAGTGCATTGCAGGCCAACCCTTGTATTGGGAGTATTTTCAATACTCAATGCATTGCGTCCTTCGCACGCCAACCCCGTATTGGGGGTATTTTCAATACACAATGCATTGCGTGCTTCTCACGCTAACTTCCGTAATGTGAGTATTTTCAATTCACAGAGCATTGCGTGCTTCACACGCCAAATCCCGTATTGGGAGTATTTTCAATACACAATGCATTGCGTGGTTCGCACGCTAACCTCCGTAATGGGAGTATTTTCAATTCACAGAGCATTGCGTGCTTCACACGCCAACTCCCGTATTAGGAGTATTTTCAATACATAATGCATTGCGTGCTTCGCACGCCAACCGTCGTATTGGGTGTATTTTCAATACACAGTGTATTGCAGCTCATGCTTGAACTCTTGTAAAAAATAAAATAAGTAGGTCTATATGTATAATCAAACGGCACATAACATTTAAAAACATATTTTAGAGCTAATCTCTTTAAAGAAAAATACCTGACTATAATTAATAATATACATATTTTTCTCTCCCTGTGAGCAGGGGGGGGGGGGGTCCCCCTTTGCCCATAGGTATGGGTGCCCATGGTATAGCCTACTGGCGGAAGGTTAAAGTCGATAGTCAGGATTTTACCCAAGCTCCTTCTTCTTCTGCGATTACGTAAATGTAGTCTTAGTCTATGTAAGAACTAGATATAACATGAATCTGTCACAATCAATGATGGGAATTATAATTAAGTACGAAATTATCCTTTTCCTGCCATCTCTTTCATTACGCAAGTTACTTCCGGTTTCAGAATAAAGGATATCGACTGTAAATAACACATTTTGTAGCAGAGTAATTTGTGCAATCATTGAATGAAACAGCAGTGAACCTTTTCGTCTGTTACTTTACGTCAAAAGAGGATGTTAGTGAACATTTTGGATCAATATAAAATTTACCCAGAATACAAGATTAACCTAAATAATATGCTTGAAGAAAAATTAAATATTTGTAATAGTCCAATCAAAATAGACACTTCAGAGTTTTCTCTCCAAAACGATATAAATATCATTACACAGACGTATCGATTTAAAATAGATATAACGATTGCAAAATAACCTTCTCATTGGTTCAAAACTGCCAAATTGCAAGGGTTTATGAAAAAAATAAAATTATATCTAAGGAACTATAAGCGCGATTATACATTTGAAGGCAGTGGTAGAACACTGAAATCTAGAGGAATCCAAAGCCATCACTATCTACTTCTCAAAATAGTCTGTCAAAAGTTATGTGCCGTCAAAAGTGATGCGTTTCAGTAATTTCCTTGTGCATTCCCGCTCGGCAACAGCCGATTTAGAAACGACTACAGTTTTACAACGATGATTGCATATGTAAATATACGTTTTTGGACATATTTGTAAATTAAAGTGTCAAACAATTTTTATTTTCATATTGTGAACACACCATTAGCGTCCTACACTATTAAACTGTAAGTTTCTCTAATTTCAAAGATTTTCGAGCATTTTCAGCTATTGAAACCACCGTGTAAATGAATATGGCGCACTGAAAATGTCACGCCTTTCTAGGCCAGCTCGACGTATCTATCCTAACATAAGATGGCCGACCTAGCTTCACTTCCCACAATGTACAAGCTTATGGCATAATCAGTCTATTTAACCCTTCACTGCACTATTTTTTATAGTTAATAGAAACAAATATTTTTGTGTAGTATTAGCTCATCTGAGAAAGGGAAAAATATTTAAAAAAATAATAAGTCATGGAAACTAAAGGAAAACCCAATTTTCCATTATGTATCATATATGATACAAAGTGCGTAAATGAAAAAGAAATTAATGTTGGCTATCAATAATAAAAAAAATATACTTTTCACCTATTAAACTGTTTCTTTAATTTTTTGATTATCTTTTACTTATTAAATTTGAAAAAAATACTTAATTTATGAACAAAGTAATAAAAATTAATTATACAAATAAAAGTTACAGGTTATACAAAATATAATATAAATTGACAAAAAAGTAATACAATTAATTTTGGGTGTGAAAATCTTTAAAACAATTGTTGTCCTTATTTAAACATAAAAAAAGTCCACATTTTCACACTTTATGTATGTTAATTTTTTACAAAAAGGTTTCTTGCAACGTGTTCTCGTAGTTGTGTAGATTGGCCAGTGACTTGCTCCATCAGTTCTAACATCTACTGGTGGTACATAGGATGTAGGTCCTCTTCTTTTTTTCTCTTGGATTTGGTTTTCTAGACTGTTTGATGGTCTTCCACGTTTTACTGGTTCTTGTTTACCTATTCTACACAAACACTCTGCCAGTTCCATTCTATACTCAGCTAATGTAAGGTGTTTTTCATGTTTGTCTTTCTTGTGTTTTCGGTAGAGTATCCAACTGTTCACCAAAGCTAGATCAATTAAATGGTAAAAATTCTTAAATACCATTTTCTTGTCCTCATTTTAATCTTGTATCTCCCAATCAAACTATCCAAAAAGTCTACTCCACCCATATGCTTATTGTATTCCTTCACAATTTTAGGACAAGGAATTTTAATAAACGATTTAGTTTTCTTATCAAAATGTTGTGACTCTTGCATTGGTTGTTCGCCCATAAAATTAGATACAAGAGTAACAAGTTTGTTGTCTTTCCAGATAACAGTAGAGATGTCAACTCCTTCAGCAGTAGCAACATATTCACATGATGTACCTCTCGCCACCTTCTTCATTTCCTTTTCTGTGGGTAATTTACAGTTTGGAATTCTATTTCGCCTAATAGTACTTAGCAAATGTATTCCTTGTTTTGCTAAGTAAACTACCAATGGAATTGAAGAATAATAATTGTCAAAATACAACTGATAATTCGGATTTTTCGGAATACCTCTACACATACGTACAACTACGTTTCCACTGGCTCCAATATCAGGTTCATTTATTTCAATAGTATTTTCTGACCCAGTATAGATTTCAAATTTGTAGGCAAATCCACTAACACCAGACAATATAAATAATTTAAATCCCCATTTATGAGGTTTCATTGGAATATATTGTTTTAAATAGTGTCGAGCTTTTGTAGCACATAGCTGTTCATCTAAAGACAAAAACTGTTCATAGGGAATGGATTGAAATTTACAATTGAACGCATCGATAACTGGTCGTATCTTATGGAGTCTGTCACACTCAGGGTCATCTCTACTTTTTAAGTTTGTATTATCATTAAAATGAATAATAGATCCGATTTTTTTCAAAAAATTTCAAAGTCATTGTTTCTTTAATTTGCATGAAACGAGTCGTAGGATGCCAGTAAGCTCGAACATTGGGGTAATGTACTACAGACATGTAAATTACTATACCTATGAACTTTCTAACAGCATTGCTGTTCAAATTTTGAGGTTGTGACAGATCTTTCTGAGTACTATACAAGCATGACTCTTCTACAATTTTATTCACCAAATTATTATCGAAAAAATAAGTAAAAAACTGATAAGGTGTACTTAACTCTTTAACAATAGTGGGCAATGTAGTGTCTCCTTTGAATTCTAGTTGATCATCGTTCAGAACTAAATTCTTCTTTTTCCAAATTAATTCTTTAAATTTGTCTTTAAATAGGCCTAACCTATAATCACTTATGCTACTTTCTTCCACACAAATATTTTCATCTTGACTATCTTCATCAGCGACCGCTTCAGTCCCTACTTCAAAATCAAAAATCACAGGAAGGTTTTCAATATCAAATAATGGTTCTTCAATATTTTCATCATCATCTGAATCAAACATAAACTCATCTTCACTTTCATCAAAATTATTATTTAAATATTCATTTATCTCTTTGTTTGATAAAACTACATTTTCTTTCAATTTGTCCATGTTGAGCAGTTATAATAAATAATAGCACACTACTGTTTTGTACACCTAACCTAGAATGTAACCTATTCCTCGCCTATAGTTTTTACGTCTAATGCACATTATGATACATAGCAAAATTCTTCAAAAACATACACTAAATGTTATGTAAACACCTGTCTTCTGTTTAAAAACACAATAAAAGATGTTTATAAAATTGAAATCACTTTTTTTAACACTATTTTCAAATATATTACGACTTTTATGTATACATGAAAACACACGAAACCAACAGATAGCTTTAGGCCTGTCAGCTGACTAAATTCTTATGTTATTTACGAAACAATATCATAGAGGGAAGCACAATATAGCATAAGTGAATCTATGTTTGTGACGGATATGATACAAACACTCTGAAGTCAAGACATACGTTTACATCATTATTATATAGGCTTCCAAGCAGTATGTATCAAATATGATACACTGCGCAATTAAGGGAATTCTGTGGACACACTCTTCTATATATAGTACTACACATGTTTATATAGCAGAGTATATAGTTTACTTGGGAATACCTCTGAAATGGACATTGTGCTTCCTAATTTCGTAAGTTGTGTTAAAACAGTTTACTTGGTAGTGTTAAAATAATAAAATTTCAGATTAAACCAAACCAACAATTTATATTCATTGTAATTTTCACTTCTGTCGGCAGTCCCGACTGCTTTCTTTTTTTCATCGCTAATATGTTTCCTAACTACGAGTATGCATTGTTTTATATTATTTTGAAGAGAATATTCTAAGGAATAATAATCCTTGGAAAAAGAAATATCTAAAAAAATTTTCACCCATTTATACTGTCTTGCAAATAGGGTTTTTGTGAGTATTTTAGATGTTTTTATAAATGGTTATATAGATGTTTAATGCATTGTGTATTGAAAATACTCCCAATATGGGGTTGGCGTGCTAAGCATCCAATGCTATGTGTATTGAAAAAACTCGAAATACGGAGGTTGGCGTGCGAAGCACAAAATGCTTTGTGTATTTCAAATACTCCCAATACGAAGGTTGGCGTGCGTAGCACGCAATGCATTGTGTATTGAAAATATTCCCAATATGGGGGTTGGCGTGCGAAACACGAAATACATTGTGTATTGAAAATACTCTCAATACGGGGGTTGGCGTGCAATGCATTGTGCATCGGCCTCTTCTCATAGTGTTCAGTGTCAAGCTCACACGTGCGTCCTTAGCAGTGAGCGTGTTAAGCCCCATACCCCGGTCCAGCCCCCCGCCCCCCTAGAAAATATCATATGGGCGCCCATGGGCTATACTCTATTCCCCGTAACGTTAATGACTGACCTAAACAAAACAGTACTTAATTATATAACGCTGTATGTAAATGGTCTACATTTATATATCGCCTTAAACCGACGTCACATTGCCCTACACACAATGTCAAGAATCTGTTCTTTCCATATTGTATAATTCTTGGTGAGAAGAAGTTTTTATTGGCGTGTGACTCTGATCGCCTCGTAAATTCAATTTGATATCATAAAACATTCAGCCGTATGTCAGGACTCAAGAGCGCCACATAAACTCGGATATAAAAACGAGATCACTCACTATGAATAATATCACACACTGTCGAGCACGAATTAAAGCCTACCAACCTTTAAGCGAACGTTTTATTTGTTTCTATTTCAACGTCCGGTAGACATAGGCCTACACACAACACAAGCTTGGATGGGGCTTTATTAAAAGCGCCAAGTTAGGTCCTACCCTACACTTAACCACAAAATACACAAACAAAACTTCGCTTATTTGTTGACAAATTATAATAGTTGAAACAATAAAATCAAACAAAATTTGAAATAAACGAAATCTTAAAAAAGTGAACGAAGAAAATTTAACTTGAAGCCTGCCGAGTGAGAGTCAATATCAAACTTTAACAAAACTTAAAATCTGTACATATAAAATAAATCCTGACTAGAGGTTTCAACCCGGACCATTTTACGGTTCCGTCAATCCCGGGATTAGCTAAGTCCAATCCCGAGATTTTCGGGATTGATAATTTAAAAAAAAAAACATGTAATTCATAGATTTTTTCGTAAATTATGTTTTACTTCTTATTTTCTAATTATTTTTATTATAAAATTATTGTAATCCAATATAACTTTAATTCATTAAAAGAAAAAAAAAAATACGATCATTTATGTCGAAACTTAGAACTGATGATGTCAAACTGCGAATGTTACTTTTTAATATTCATACATTTTTATCAGCCAAGCTACCCCTCCGTAGCCGTGATACCCTACCGAAGAGACAGACTTGACCTACAACGATCTCGCTCGAGTCTACAGTGTTTTTACCATAGTTTAGTGTGTAATGAAATTAGTTTTAAATAGTAGAGTAGCTGAGTAGCCTATTTAGAGTATTATTTTGTTTGTACGTTTTCTTATTATATGAGAAATTAAAATTACAGTAGATATTTAGTTTCAAAGTTTTTTTCATTAATTTAAGTTAAAAAATGTGTGTACATGTTTTTCTGTTTTTTACGAGGTTTTACAGTGTTTACTTCACTTTGACTTCGTATATACGTAGTTTTTTTACCACTTGTGTTCGTTCAGCATTTAAAATATATATTACCAAAGTTTAATCCATAAATAAATAACAATTTCATATGTTATTGTTTCAATAAAACTCTTAGTTCCCAGGACCAGGTTAGGCGAACCGATCTTATATGTTTAATATACATGCTATTAAGAAAAGGTAACCGTTGGTAAAATTTTGACGTCTTTGATATACTAGGAAATTTTAAATCTAATATACAGTTTAAATATCATGCGAAGCAAAAGTGAAAAGATACAAATAATATGCCATAAAAACGCAAATACATTATGTATATAGTATAAATTTTATGGAGGGCTTAATATACATTTAAAAAAATTTAAAATAGTTTAATTACTACAAAATCTAATTTTCGTAAGGTTATTAGAGAAAAATTTATAAATCTGAATCCCGGGACTGTTCCGGCATCCCGAGATTGGCCCCCGGCAATCCCGAAATCCCGGGGTTGAGAAAGTGGTCCGGGATTAAACCCCCTATTCCTGACTGACTGATTCATAATCAATATTTTCATTTGTGACAAATTTGTAGTTTCGTCACTTAATGCCTCTGTATAGTGGTTTAAAAAAAATAACAAAAACCGTATTTGTTGATTTTAAAAAGTTATTTGTTTGTCTAAACAATGTTTTGTTTTTCATTGGTTCAAAACGTTTCCATACAAAAATTTCTTCCGCTCAGATAGGGTGTTTTAAAACTCCCCTCTAGACTATTCAATGACTGTTCAGAATGAATGACAACGAAGAGCATAATATTGTATTTAGTAAGGTGAATGGTATTTGAGTTTGATTGAACTTAAATGTATGAATGAGAATGTATAGGCCAATTGTAATGTATTTTAATTTAGAATAAATGCGTTTTGTTTGAATAAAATCACAGTCCGTCTGTCTGTTTGTGTGTATGTGTGTATGAATGGGTTTAAATTATTATTAAAGTTAACTCCCGCACACGTATAAGGGTGTTTTATTGCCTTTCTGTGTGCGTGGATGTTTTCCGCAGTTTTTTTACTTTATATTTTACAGTTTAGAATTTTGACACGTAATATTTATTTATACGATTATTTTAATTTCATTGAATAAAGATGAGTTTTTAGTTTAGTTTTTAAGTTTCCTGAGTAACATAGGCTATAATTCATTTTGAAAAAAATCATTTTTTATTTCAATATTTGTAAATTTAGTCGGAAAAATTCTTAATTCTGGCCTAGACTGATGAACCAACACATATTCCTTGAATGTATTTACAATCAGCTGTTTGCTCTAGTTTTTCCATTAACAGCTGATTTCAAACTTCGAAGCAATTATTTGTATTTCTAACCTTTAGGTTAGGTTTTTATTAAACTGTAGACCTGAGCCTTGCTGGTTCTTTTAACCTTTATTATAACTGCTGTTATAAAAATAAACGAAATAATTTGATTTGAACATTTAACATTATTTGCCATCTTAGTTTTGGTGTTTATCCTACACATTTATTAGCCTATAAAGAAAAAATAACATGACTATGTGTATAGAAGGTTCCAACGGGGTTGGCGTGCGGAGCACGCAGGGGTTTCCCCTAGTTATAAATATTTGTGGTTTGTATAACTTTGTGGAAAATAAAAATAAATACAATAATCTGTGTGAAATTGCTTGTATCACAGCGGGGATACCTATACGGGGGAGTACCAGTACCCAATAAAATAAATCGTAAGAAAGAATTTAAATTAATCCAATTTCAAACATTAAGAATAAATAAATGAATGATTACCATAAACAATGAACGAGCTTGACTAATGACAAATAGTTTCAAGAATAATAAAATAAAACAAAAATAGGTTACACAAATAAATTCAATTGTTAAACTCATAGGGAATTCCAGTATTCCACTATTGTACTTCTAAGATTGTGTAGTTGCCACCTACTGTACGCAAACAAATAGTCATAAGATTAGATGGAGGAACTAAAATGACGTAAAAATTGCTTGTATTCATAACTGCAAAATGAAAATACTTATGCCTTGTGAATATTTAGCATGCAAACAAATTTATCATTTTATATGATTTGTTAACCGAGTTTATAATGTAATAGGAACACCAAATACTATTACATGTAAATCGTATTTGTTATTTTCAAGTAATATTTGTAATTATGTCGCATCATTTTATTATATGTCATTTTTTACCTGAGGACGATAATTTATTCGTAAAATAAGTTCATTTTTTAAATTTCAAAACTAGATTATTTTTTTCTTTGCGCGTATATTTCCCCATTTTCCGTCCATATAGAGAAATTGTTCAGCACAATAATTAGTATTACATTTATAATGAAATTATTTGTTTGAAAGAAATACCCCAAAACTATAAATATTGCTTTGTTTGTTTGCTTGTTGTGCGGTATCTTTGCTATGATTACGCGCTGCGGATGGTAGCGTATACAGGGTGTTTCTTAAATAGGAAGCCAAACTTCTGGAGTGGGTTCGTTACATAAGAATAAATAAAAAAAGTTCCTATAAACATGTGCCCTATAACGCTTTGTTTTCCCAGATATCCGCCATTTTGTTTTTGTTTGACAAAATAGTTCATTTGTAGAGAAATGTTTGACCGATTGATTTCAAACTTGCATGAAGTTTACCTAACAATGATCTGTTTCAAGAAAAATAAGCGATTTTATCAAATCATACGTTTCAAAATGGCGACTGTTTGAAAATTTTAAACCTAAATTACTCAAAAACCGTACATTTTAACAAAAAACATTAAGACAACAATATTGTATGTACATATGCTGTTTTGTCTTTAACCTAATTATTATCATTCATTCGATTGTTTTGTTTTGACGATTACACTATCCGATAGGGAATCAAATTGGCTACAAAAAAGGCGTCTACATTTTTTGTTAAAATGTACAGGTTTTGAGAAATGTAGGTTTGAAATTTTCAAACAGCCACCATTTTGAAACGCATGATTGGATATAATCGATTATTTTTCTTGAGATAGATCATTGTTAGGTTAAGCTTCACGCCAAGTTTGAACTCGATCGATCAAACATATGAATTATTTTGTTAAAAAAACAAAATGGAGGATATCTGAAAACACAAAACGTTTTAGGGCACATGTTTGTAGGAACTTTTGTATTTATTTTTATTTAAGGAACCCACTCCATAAGTTTGGCGTCCTATTTAAGAAACATCCTCTAAAGTTTTGCTGAGCTACAGTGTCTAATTTTGTCATTCTAAGGACAAAAATAGAAATAATTAACTATTTCATTAAGAGTTCGTAGTACTTCGTATAAGAAGTATAATTTTAGAGGAAAATGGAAACGAAAGAGTTAGAATCGTTGAGCCCGATAAAGGAACGTGATTCACGATTGAACTTGTTCGTTCAAACCTCGCATAACCTACAGGAACCA
>JAGFPH010000043.1:1200780-1215404 GCA_018207615.1 Philaenus spumarius
CAGGAACCAGCCTTTCCTCAGTCCTGTGTGTATTTTCACTGGGTGTACTACTGTTTAGGAGCTAAAATAAACATTTTGTTTTTATCTTCTTATACATCATTTAAGATAAATATTGCCATGATTACATGTAATTGTATTAACTTCTAAATTGTTTCAAGTTACATTATACGTCCATTTACGTTTTCCACAATTCATAATGAACTTCTTAAGAAGTTGGTTTCTTATATTGCCTTCAACGATTTCTTAGCGTGAACTTGGGAACCTAAAGAAGATAAAATGCCGAAAAATGTTTGCTTGTTTTTGCATTTTTTGTCAGAATTTTCAAAAATGTTAATTTTGTTTGAGAATGAACGACACTGTCAAAGATCACATGTTGCATCACGTATGGATAGAAAGTGCCAAGGATGCAAAATATTAGTTTTTAATAATAAATATTTATAATTGGCCTTATTTTACCACTTGAGCGTAAAGAAATTATTAAACCCTCATTCTGAAAATGTTAGGTATTTTTGTCCTCACACAATGGATAAATTACACACTGTGATTCGGATATACAGGTTTTGCTATAGGCCTAATATCACTAAACAAATTATTTTTAACAAATCTACTACTTATTGCATTTGCATACATTAAAGTAATATAACGATGACAAATAATTTTCAATACACCAACTTATATATTATACGTCCGGGAAGAGTTAAGACATAAATATCTAGCGATATCGACAATACTCCATTTATGATAAACCTAAACAATACAAAGCCTTCCTCACAGTGTTCATAAAGTACCTTTAACCCTTTAACATTATATTTGTTACTGAAAATAAGTTACAAAACTTTGTATATATCTTGCGTTGCATAACAGGATGAATATTTTGACATATCTGACCCTCTATAATTTTTGGGGGAGGGGGTGTTAAAAATTTCAAAACCCCCACCAAAAAAAAACCCCACATTTGCTGGATAGGTTGTTTGTTTTCACCATTGAAAAGATTATAAAAGAGAAACAGAATGGCGCGAAGCTTAATATCTTGCTTCGTTTTAAAGTAATGTACAATCATAGTTCTGGAAAATGATATTGTTAGCATAACATCAAAGCAGGTTATTAATTTGTTGATATTAGGTAGGTTGTATGTTATTTTCCAGAACTTTGAATGTCCATTACTTTGAACCGAAGTAAGATATTAAGCTTTAGTTTGTGCCATTTTTTAATTTAACATCGTCTTTTTTAAATGTAACTAAAATGCTATCCTGTCTTGGTAAGATTTTAAGATTGTATTTGAATTTGTTGAATCTAGTTATAAAAACATTGACGAAATAACCTTTTTTTAAAAAAATGTGTATACTCAACAATCTAGTTATTTCTAATATTAACAAATTAATAACCCGCTTTGATGAGTTTACTTTATAATCTTGTGGTGTGAGTCTTTGTTTATTGCTTTTGTAGGCGTTCATCAGGTTTAAGTAATTTAGTGTTAAGTTTGTCCTACCAACTTTCATATGTTTTTCTTGTTACGTTGTAAGTGTATAGAGTGTGTAGGGGGAGGGGTGGCTTGTAGGATAAATGTTGTTTGTTTATTATTATTTAATTTTGTTATTAATCGCCTTTAATTTCGTTTAATCGCATCAGATGAGTTTTCGCGTACAAAAATATACATTTCAATTAGAAATTATCATATTTTGTTGTTATTGCACGCTATTCTGCTCACTGGATTGTTTCGCTATCTGACGGAATGGTTTGTATTTAGCTCAAACGTAAATGCTACCGACACAGGACGAGGAGCTTCATTATTACTTAACGAAGGCACAGAACTGAGATATTTAATAAATCATTCACTGTGACAGCATGTAGGCTGTGGAATTCATCAATGACCGTGTTCGGTTCAAGAAGGCTTTGGGTTGTTGGTTTGCAAACGTTTTGGGCTACTTTATGTGTTTTTGAGGGAGTTCTTGAATGTGAGGGGGTGAGTTGGCGTGTGTTTTATTTTACTCTGAACATAAATGTATATATTTAGTTTCCCCAGTTTTGTACATTATGTTTTAGAAATTATTATTTTATTGTTTTTTATTTGTTTATTAATTTTTGATTGTATTATAACTGTTGATGAATTTATTTATTTATTTTTTTAAAAATGTTATTCGAAGTTTAAGGGGAAGAGAGGACCCCCCCCCCCCCTCCTAAAAACAAACTTCAACAAACTTCGTCTAAAAAACAAATACCTTTTATTATTGTTATGTTTTCTGTTCGAAGTTATTATTTAGTAACGATGACTGTTAAATTTTTGTATTAGTGATTATTCGGACATGGTATGTGCCATCAGTTGTATGTTAAAATCAATGCACGACGTTTCGGGAATATTAATCACATCTCGTTATCAAGTGACTAAAAGCCCCCGTACACGATCCGACTTGTCGGCCGACAAGTCCGGCTCGACCGGATCCGTCTCGTCGGATTACCATACACGTCCCGACCAATGCATCCGAATGCGGAATCATCGTGAATCATCGGCTCTAATCGAGTTGCTTCGGTCCCTCATTCCACCGTCGTCAGTGTCAGTGTAAATTCAGTACAAATACGGCTGCAAGTGATATCGCTCTGTTCGGCGGTTTCTTTTGTCTCGAGGAGCCTCGAAAAAACGTAGTTTGGTAAAAAAAAAAAAAATGGTTGCGCGAACGTGCTAGGTTCAATCGCATGCCGTTGCTAAAAGAACTTCAAGAAAACGAGCCGAAGGACTTTATCAGTTATTTGAGGATGGACAAAGAGACATTTGATTTTTTGTTGTGTCTTGTCCATGACAATATTAAGGAAAACCAAAAGTAATGAGAGATCCGGTTATTGCTGAAGAAAGGTTGGTGGCAACACTGAGATTTTTGGCAAGTGAAAGAACTTATGAAGACCTGAAATGAAAAAAACATCATCCGGCAGTCGGGAAGAACCCGTACACGTTCCGACCTGTCGGTTGTGTCGGTCAAGCCCGCTGGGAATTCTCATCCGACGCCCGACTCATCCGACGGTCCGCGGACCGGGTCTGTTGAACCCACACACGATCCGATCCGTCGGAGTCGGACGTGTCGGTCGACATGTCTGCCGACAAATCGGATCGTGTATGGGGTCTTTAAGTCAACGTGAGCCTAAAATTCTAGATATGATAATAAAATTAAATCAACAATAGACCACTCCCCTAACTGGTTAATCACCATTCCACCTTCCAGTCCGTGTTCTGCATTTGGTATCGCAACAAGTGATTGCGTTCAAATATGTGCAGGTGCTATACTTTTAGTGTGCAAGTTTTAACAGTAGTTTCACTTTCAGCCTCAGCTCTTAGAAAATAAATACATTAATAATCAGCGTTTAAGTTACACCTAATAATGTAATTCTCTTGAATTTATCACGTATTAATGAAGGATGTTCAATTCGATTATTAACCAGCTGGTACCCGCGGCTTCGCTCACAGATGTGATTAAATAAATGAAAGGACTGTCGGGTACATATTGCCCTTACGATTGCACGTAATTAAAAACAATCTATTTTAGATCCGAGTTCCATGATCCAAAAAAGCACAGTGAGTTTTTCCTAAATCGATGTATGTATTCTTTTTAGGCCTACGTAAATTATTAGCTATTTACCGATAAACGGTCAAAATCCCGTTTTCCGCCAGTTTGTTTGAGGTGTATTTAACATCTATGAGTACATTTCACATTATTGCATACAGTGTCGTTTTTAAATGGGCCTCCATTGGTATCTTGTAAACTATAAATATGATAGCAAACTTTAAATTGGAAACATTTGCTTGTTTTTGAGAAATTTAAAATATGCTGTTAAAATATTTGTAAATGACCGCCATTTTCCAAGATGGCGGTCAACATTCGAATTTCTTCTGGAACACCATATGGAAACGTTTTGAACCAATGAAAACGCTCTCAACACTAATAAAGCATTGTTTAGTCAAACGAATAACTTTTTAAAATAAACAAATACGGTTTTTGATAATTTTTTTAAACCCATGTAACACAGAGGAACTAAGTGACAAAACTACAAATTTTTCACACATGGAAAATGAAGTTGATAATAAATAAGCTGTTCATTCTCATTGTTGTAAATTGTTGTTTATCGAAAGCCCTCTGTTTATTAGGCTACAAGTCCTCATATTATAGTGCAGTTTTTAATGTTTTTATATTGGAGGCCAATTTTCGAATATTTGATGGAACACCCAATATTTTATGATAAGTTTGGATTTTACTGAACTCTGGATTCTGAATCACCTGATATTTATTTTCGATAAACAACCATTTGCAACGGTGAAAACGAACAGCCGATATTGAACATCTGTTATCAATGTTCATTGTATGGTGTCCAAGTCACTTTGATTAACAAATAAATTATCTTTCCAATCCAACTCATTATATGAAACAGTTTTGAGATACAATAGACTGATAAGACCAACCTCATAGTTTCAACTTTGGACCCACCGCAGCAATCACTAGTCCGCGGACCATGCTACAGTGCGCACGTGAAAAATTATGTTGTGTATTAAGTGTGTATTTTTATGTGTTTTTTGTGTGTGTTTACACGTGTTCGTATATGTTTTAATGTTTTGACGAACTCTACGGAGAGATAACTGATGATGGAGTCCCGACTCCGAAACGCGTCTTAAAACAAGACATAATAGAAGTCACATGACGGAACAAAAACCAGGTATTTATTACTACAATTTATCTGTTATCAACTTCAATTTTCAAGTGTGACAAATCTGTAGTTTTGTCACTTAATTAATCTGCATTATGGTTCAAAAAAAATTGCAATTGTTGATTTTAAAAAGTGATTTGTTTTTCTAAACAATGCTTTATTTGTGTTGAGATCGTTTTCATTGGTTCAAAACGTTTCCACACAAAAATATCTTCCGCTCAGATAGGGCGTTTTTAATACTTTATACCCCTCTAAGTTTTAAACGGTTAGTCGTATCAAAAAACAACACCAAGAACAAAAACGTCGTAAAATCCAACATCCATAAGAAATTCGAAAGTTTACTGCCATATTGGAAAATGGCGGCCATTTACAAATATTTATTTATTTATTTATTTGAACCTGTAAGAATATTACATATGTATTTTTATTATGCAGTAGTAATTCCTACAGAGGTATGAAAATACCTGTGCGTAGGAAACTGGCATATTTTAACTACATATTTATTAATTTATCAAAAAAAAAGGAAAGGTTCCCTATTTAATGTTTGATGTCAGGTCTATAGTTATAAGATACCAATAGTGGCCCATTTAAAAAAAGACAATCTGTGTAGTAAATTAAAACAGATGATTTTGAAAACAATTTGACATTTTTTCCATTTTTAAATAGGAACCCTAAATTCAAAGTGTCCCATAAGTAAAGTGCCAAACTTCGGGTAATGGTTCTATGGGTTAAAATAAGAAAAAAAGTTCATATAAACATAGGCCCGAAAAGGCTTTGTTTTCTAGATATTCGCCATTTATTTTTTGTACAAAATAATTCTTATTTAGAGAACGGTTTGACTAATTGAGTTCAAACTTGGCATGAAGTTTAACCTAATAATGTTATATCTCAAAAAAGATAAGCGATTAAATCAAATCATGAGTTTCAAAATGGCGGCTTGTTGAAAATTTCAAACCTATTACTCAAAACCCGTACACTTTAACAAAAAATTTCAAGATACCTTTTTTGTAGCCCTTTTGATTCTCTATTGGATGGTGTAACTGTCAAAACAATCGGATGAAGGATATTAGTTAAGTTATGTGTAATAATTGGTTTATTCATTCTATACACACATAGTAAACACAGCAATACTGTACGCACATTTGCTGTCATTATCTTTAACTTAGCTATTATCCACCATACGATTGTTTTGTTACACTATCCAATAGGGAATCAAAATGGCTACAAAAAAGGTGTCTTGGCATTTTTTGTTAAAATGTACGGTTTTTGAGTAATTTAGGTTTGAAATGTTCAAACAGCCGCCATTTTGAAACTCATGATTGGATTTAATCGCTTATTTTTCTTTAGATATATCATTGTTAGGACAAACTTCATGCCAAGTTTGAACTCAATCAGTCAAACCGTTCTCTAGATAAGAATTAGTTTGTACAAAAACCAAAATGGCGGATATCTAGAAAACGAAGAATTTTTTGGTCTATGTTTAAATTAACTTTTTTCATATTTTGACCCATAGAACCATTCCCCGAAGTTTGGAACTTTACTTATGGGTCACTCTGTATTTCTAGGTTAAAAAGTAGCCTAGATTATTCTCTGAAAAGTCTTATACATGTAAATATAAGTTTCGTCAAAATTTGTTAAGCCATTCCGGATATTAGCCCGGACAAACAGGAAGAGACAACAAATTTAAAAAATCTATGTTTAGGTTTTGGTAAAGTGTGAATAACCATATGAGCTTAGAGAAAAGTATTATTTTGAAGTCACAGACAGACACTTTAATTGCATTTATATGTATAGATTATTCAGACATTTGCCATCAGTCAATGAATCAACTCCCGTTACCAAGTGACTAAAAACTAAGGCAACATAAACCTAGAGAGAAAAATAATGATGTAATCATAATATCCGCTTCCTTTTGAATACAGTATGAACTAAGGGAAATGTATCCCCGTCAAAAATAATAGAGATCTCTTTAGAGTACGATATTGTGTTGTGCTGATTGGAAAGAAATCCTGCCGGGGACTGATACACGGAGTCAATTAGCTCAGCGGTTAATTGGCTGTTAGCTTTGAGGCTATTTTGAAGCACCAACGGAGGAAGCGTAGGATGATGAGACACTGCTCCCGTCTCACTCCTCTCTTTCTCTCAAACAACTGTAAGAGACATTAATTTAACCTTTTTCTTTTAGATTTTAGAAAAAAAGAACACATTTCCTATGTATTAAATTTTTTGCACATTTACAACTGTCCGTGCAACGTGCATTGATCATGTTTGTCGATAGGGTGATCAGAGATAGTTAACAACCAAAACCCAAACTAGAATTATCAACCGATTCCAATACGGATATTATAGTCCATTCGTTCCCGCGTGGCACCTAAGAGATTAGCGGACCCTCGCTCTCGCACGCACACTCACGAGCGCCCAGTCCCCACACACTGGACCCGTGCGGCGCAGTTACAAATTATGACAAATTTAAATTGAATGTAATATAGATTAAAATGTGATTTTCGTAATCTTCGTTAAATTTCGAGAAAAATGAGTCCACTCAACATATAATTACAGTTAACAGTGTGGCGCCGGGGAAGTATATTTGCATTTTAGTAAAACACATATTTCAGTATTAAAATTAGTTTTATTTAAAATTTAAGAATGACACTTTAATCTATATATATATAATCCAAATACCACTGACTCACTCATCACGAAATCTCAAAAACCACCCAACGGATTGCAATGAAGGTAGCTTCCTCTAGGGCCGTAGGGTTGGTGCTCGCTAAGAAAGGTTTTCAAAAAATTCGATTTATTAATATATTGTTTTGGTTAATATAATTTAATTTTGATTTGTATATCCGTGCAAAGATTTTTAGTACGGATATACTAAAAATGTTTTAAACCCTTTCTTAGCGAGCACATAGGGCCTTAGGAAGCCACATACCAAATTTCATTTCAATCCGTTCGGTGGTTTTTATTAGTCACTTTGACCCCCCAAACTCCCTTTAAATCTTCGAATTTTTTGAAAACCTTTCTTAGTGAGCACCTAGGGCCCTAGAGGAATCTACATACCAAATTTCATTGCAATCATTTGGGTAGTTTTTGAGATTTCGTGATGAGTCAGTGAGTGAGTGGTATTTGGATTTTATCTATATACTAGCTGACTCGTACGGCGTTGCCCGTGGTGGTTGCTATTTTCAGTCTTTTTAACGTAATTGTATTCTTTTTAAGTGTTCAGTCAGTGTTGGCTTTTATATATATAGATCTTAAATAATAAAAGCACTATTGTCATAATAATAAAAGATCTGAAATTATGATTTTAGTAACTTTGATCCCCCCAAACCCCCCCTAAAATTTCGAATTTTTTTAAACCCTTTCTTAGCGAGCGCCTATGGCCATTGAGGAAGCTACATACCAAATTTCATTCTAATCTGTTTGGCAATTTTGGTGAAATCGTGATTTAGTAATTTTTACCCCCCAAACCCCCCTAAAATTTCCAATTTTTTAAAACCCTTTTTTAGTGAACGTTTATGGCTCTAGAGGTAGCTACAAACCACATTTCATTTCAATCCGTTCTTTAGTTTTTGAGAAATCGTGATGAGTGTGTCAGTGAGTGGGTGAGTGGTATTTCACTTTTGTATATATAGATACGTACTTAATAAATGGTTATTTTAAATAACGTCAAACGAACGCTATAATTAATTAATAATTATTATTATATAAAAATCATTCAACTAGTTCCCCGCACTTACATATAGAAACTGGGTGGTTATGCTTATTTTAAATCAGCAGTTTCAGATTACATTTTACTTTATACATGCTATGTGTGAATACACTAAAAATAAAAATAAATCAAAAATATGTAACAGTCTCTGAAGTCAAAATATATTAAAAATACTTTATGGTAACCGGTATAAAATATACAATACTACTATGCATGTTGCACAACTATACAGGGTGACTATTTTTAGTGTGCCACCATTGGTAAATCAGAAACGACAAGATTTACAGGAAACTTTAAATGGGGGACTTCACCTACTTTTTAGTGGCCATTAAAAATATGAATTTGAAATTTCGAAAACATGCCGCCATTTTCCAATATGGCGGCCAACTTTCGAATTTCTTATGGAAACCCCTATTTTTTATGACGGATTTGGATTTTACATGCAATTGTAAGACTTTTTTTATTCTTTCCTGTAAATCTTGTCGTTTCTGATTTACCAATGGTGGCACACTTAAAATAGTCACCCATATTATCAAAATCATACCGTGTTTGGTGTCAATTTTCTTGGAATTGCACGAAGTTTACAAATATACTGATTGTAAGTCAGTAATTAAATTGTATATTTTAAAGAAGTAGCAATTAAACACCGAGAGCCCCAGTGTATGAGTCCGGACCTGCCGGATGAGGCGGACGCAGGCAACTGCGTTGGTGTGCTTGAATGTGTGAGGATCTCATAATCCATAAAGTGCCACGGGGAAACGAATGGACTAGTACTGTAGTAGTCCTTGAAGATGGAGTTTTTCCGAAACGTGTCAACGGGCTTAACTGTTAAGACCATGCTATAGGATTGTATTCAACTTCATTGTACAGGTAGGCTAGTAGTCGCTGAAAAGAGAACATTCCTACTGTATTCCTTTTATATACTATATTATTTACGAAATTTACTTTGCATGCTTTAGTTCATTTAGTCTGTGTATTATTATCATTCTACACATTTCTTTTTATATTTTATCAATACAAACCTCATAATCTTGTAGCACGCAAGGATTGAGTTTAGAACACAATACTGCATTTGGTTTTCTTTTCTCGTCATTTCGCCTTCCGTTCTATGGTAAATTTTCAGTTCCAGTTACTGATCACGTAATATAAGACTTTTTAATAATAACCACCCCTGTACCCCTGCTTCGCCTACGGTAACGACGTAACGACTTTTCAACATTAATAACTTAACTGAGGTTTCATATAAACCTAACTGGATCGTGTAGTTATTTATATGAGAGTATTATACACACACACCAAAATTTATATAGCCTAAACGCCTTTTTAATTATGTTACACGTAAAAAAATGTAGCCGCATTACATATATATATTTTTTTTTTAATTTGGTAATTTTGTCACCTTGTTGTTAATAAATTTTTTTTACCACTGAATAAAATCACAAATTTTAAAAACGAATGGACTTATATAAGTGTAATAATTACTGCATACAGGTTACAATTTGTCGTTTACTGTACAGGAAAATAAGTCAAAACCTTGACCAACTGTCTAACTATTAAAAGCACGTAGTGAGATTTCACTTATAATAAATCAGCTGTTAGTTGTAAATACAAAATGACTATACAACTCACCACAACAGTTTGAAGGCAATTAAATTTTGCATTATTTAACAAGTTTGTAGTTATTATAATGACAAATTTAAAATTTTTTTGGAGTATGGAAAGGGTCAAACTAAGTCCAAGTTTGTAGGTAAAAATTCTCCTGTATAAATAACAGACATGTGGGAGTTTTAGGACTTATTATATGAACCAACTTTCATTCATTTCAGTGAGATATCGCAAGTTACTTTTGTATCTTTACGCACACCTATGTTTATTTACACCTATGTTTACGTACACCTGTGTTTATTTACTCTTATTTTTATTTACACCTATGTTTATTTACAGCTATGTTTACGCACACCTATGTTTATTTACTCTTATGTTTATTTACACCTATGTCTACGTACACCTATGTTTATTTACACCTATGTTTACGTACACCTATATTTACGTACACCTATGTTTATTTACACCTATGTTTACGTACATCTATGTTTATTTGCACCTATGTTTACGTACATCTATGTTTATTTACACCTATGTTTACGTACATCTATGTTTATTTACACCTATGTTTACGTACACCTATGTTTATTTACACCTATGTTTACGTACACCTATGTTTATTTACACCTATGTTTATTTACACCTATGTTTACGTACACCTAAGCTTATTTACACCTATATTTACGTATACCTATGTTTACGCACACCTATATTTACGAACACCTATGTTTACGTACACCTATGTTTCCGTACACTTATGTTTACGTACACCTTTATTTATATACACCTTCGTTTACGTACACATACGTTTAAAATACATCCATGTTTATATAAACCTAAGCAGATATAATCTTGCATTTAATAAGGCTGACCGCACACAGAAAGGAGCAGGCGCAAAGCAGCAGGAGCAATGAAACATTTTGCTCCGAGTAATTAATTATGCTTTGCTCCTTGCAGTGTGCGGTGCGAGGCTGACGCAAGACGCGAGGATCATGGAGCGGCTATTGGATCATTTTCAGTTTGCGATTGGCAGAGTAGAAATGAGTGCCGAGGTTGTGAAAGAAGAAATGTTGAAATAGATTTATATCAGTTCGTTCAAATATTAGACTCCAGACCGGGTAGAAATTGTAGAAAGAAAAATCTTTTATCATACATCAATGAACTACTGAGATACTAATGAAGTACTGTCGCATGAGTATAACCAGTTTTACGGTATTGTTATGACTGATTCAAGACATGATCACCAAGCACAACACCAATTGGAGGAAAAGCGTGTCTGCTGAGGAAAGGCTGTTTATTATTTTAAGGTAAGACCAGAGCAGAGTGGAATACTCGGTCTGCACGTGCGCGGGTAGAAATGGCTCCCGACCACCAGACGAGCAACATAAATTCAGAGCAGACATCGGGAGCTGCTCCGAGTGCCGCGTGGTGTTACGAGGCGTTGCGACGCACTTTGTGTGCGGTAGTCCCATTTAATAGCTTATAAATGTTGTGGTCCGACAAAAACGAAGGAGCAAAATGTTTCGTTGCTCCTTCTCCTTCCTGTGTGCGGCCAGGTGAAATTGAATCTGTTGCAATTACAAAGCTAATAGGCATACTATACGAATTCCGTTATCACTGTCGAATCATATTGAAATGTGTTAAACGTGACATTTGAAACACTCACAAAAATAGAAGCTGTTGTGCAAACGTTTTCAAAGATTTAGGTTAAAAGCCCCATTGTCGACATCCATTTAGATGTGTTTATTGCGTTGTAGATAACTCATCATTCATCTGCAGTCAAACCCGGCAACTTTAATGAACTCATTCAACTCAAACGTTAAGATAGAAAACACACGGACTGAGCACACAAAATTGTAAACAATGAATTTGTAAGTTCATTTGTAATTTGCTGCAGTTGACTTGAGAAAGTATTCAGTTGATGCAGTTTATATTTAGTTATTTATTGCAAAGTTGTAAGTGTATAATGGTCAAGTTCTGTAAAAATGTTAAATCTATTACTGTGTCTGTCACGGTCTGGTAATTCCTTTTTTTTATCAACTTTACGCCAGTTAGATCTGCACTTCACCACCTTTCACAATACAATTATACAGCGAGGTGCTTTTAGTAAACAAAAATAAAGAAGCGAAGAGAAAGTGACAGAACTAAAAAACTTAAAACGATCATTATTCCTTCTCCTACCCAAAAAAACAATAGTGTTAATATTGTACTATTAGTGCAAATATTTCAGTATCTGCAACGGTGCAAAAACTGAATTAATAGTGCAAATATTGTATTAAAAGTGCTCATGTTGCAGTAATAATAAATATATTGTACAAATATTGTACTAACAGTGCAAGTATTGTAGTAATGGTGGAAATGTTGTAATAATAATATACGTATTGTAGTAATAGTGTAAGTATTTTATTAATAGTGCAAATTTTGTAGTAAAATATAAGTATTGTAGTAATAGTGCAGGTGTTGTAGTAATAATATAAGTATTGTAGAAATAGTGCAGGTGTTGTAGTAATAATATAAGTATTGTAGAAATAGTGTAGATATAACAGTAATGTTTGAATATTGCAGTAATGGTGCAGTTATTGTATTAATAGTAGTAAATATTGTAGCAAAAGTGTAATTATTGTAGTAATAGTGTAAGAATTGTATTAATGGTACAAATATTGTCGTAACTATGTAAGTATTGTAGTAATAGCGCAGTAATCGTGTAAGTATTGTAGTAATGGTGTAAGTTTTGTAGAAATAGTGTAAATATAACAGTAATAGTTTGAATATTGCAGTAATGGTGCAGTTATTGTATTAATAGTTGTAAATATGGTAAAAATATGTAAAAATGGTGTAAATACAACTGCAAATTTTTTTATATTGTAGTAGTGGTGTAAATATAACAGCAAAGATTGAATATTGCAGTAATGATGTAGTTATTGTAATAATAGTGTAATTATTGTAGTAATAGTGCAAGTATTGTATTAATGGTACAAATATTGTAGTAATTATGTAAGTATTGTAGTAAATAGCGCAGTAATCGTGAAAGTATTGTAGTAATGGTGTAAATACAACTGAAATATTTTTAATATTGTAGTAATGGTGTAAGTTTTGTACAAATAATTAGCCCAGTCGGTGTAGGTTACAACTACCAGTAATTTTCAATACGGCTGATTTTTTTTATAAGTACATTAAAGTATGTAGATTAACATAAAAAAAGTTTACCAGTCCATCGATTTCCCAAAGTCGAAAAAAAATCGATTATCATATTTTTCTCTCGATTATCCCTAATATTTCGAGCTGGGATGAAGATAGAGAAAAATAAAAAATACCACCGTGTAGGAGACGTATTTTTCAATAAAAAAGGTCATATGTACTTCTTTCCTCCGAGCAATGGTTTGTCTGGAAAAAATTCGATAATGCAGGTATGTATGTATTTTGCAGCAGGGGAAATCACTAAAACGGGACATCTCATTCATGTATGAAGTGTTGGCTCATTCTAAATTGACTGAATTTTAATATATCGAATTGAAACTTGACATAGGTGTTTAAACATTTATGCTGAGTCTCAGCTTGTTATCTTGAAAATGACCTGATCTAGAGCCACTTGACTTATCAATGGGTTTCTCGATTTTGAGAGTACCGGACCCACGAACTAATTTTAATCGGCTCCAGTTTAGAAAATTTTCGAAATATCAACCTGAAAGTCTTTTTACAAGTTAAATATATAGATTCAAACAAGTTCAAGGAGTATAAACCTTTTTCATTATTTACTTTTAAAAGCACAAGTAAATGAAAAAAGTTTAATTTTAGACCTTTTTAGATTTTTCATCAAAACGCTCGAGTTGATCAGCTGCAGATTAGTCATTTTTTAAATATAGTTTTTAAAATAAGTATAGCAAAAAACAATTGTGTTTGTAACTTCTGTACCAATTTTTAAATCGATATGTTCAAAAATGTCGAAAATGGAGTCATTGAATCCAAAAGTGTTATAATTAAAACGAGATATTTAAAACAAAAGACTATTTTCAAGTGCCTCGTTTTTAAAAATAACAAAAAAAATCGTTCATACTTACTAAGAATATTTATACGGGTGTATTCAACTTGTAAAACCAATTTGATGTTGATATTCCAAAAATTTACGAATCTGGAATAGATTAAAATTAGTTCATGGGTCCGGTACTCCTAAAATCGAGAAACCCATTGATAAGTCAAGTGGCTCTAGATCGAGTCATTTTCAAGATAACAAGCTGAGACTCAGCATAAATGTTTAAAATACATATTTTAACTCCTATGTCAAGTTTCAATTCGATATATTAAAATTCGGCCAATTTAGAATGACCCAACGCTTCATATATGAATGAAATTTCAACTTTTAGTGATTTTCCCTAAAAAAAATCAGCCGTATTGTAAATTACTGGAACTTTTGGTCTAAAATTACTCCTCCCGACTGGCCTAAGTGTAAATATAATAGTAATAGTTTGAATATTGCATTAATGGTGTACTTATTGTATTAATAGATGTAAATATGGTAAACATATGTCAAATATGTAAAAATGGTATAAACACAACTCCAATATTTTTGATATTGTAGTAATGGTGTAAATATAACAGCAAAGTTTGAATATTGCAATAATGA
>JAGFPH010000043.1:1215414-1227410 GCA_018207615.1 Philaenus spumarius
GTAAATATTATAGTAATAGTGTAAATAAAACAGTAATGGTGTAAATACGAGTATAGCAGTAATTGAATAAATATTGAAGTAATATTACATTGGAAGGACACAGAATGTATTATTAGTAATAGTAGCCTAGTTTTGTGTAAAATGTATTTTCCACGGTCCGTAGTAGGTTGGAGTGTGGGATCTGTTGTTGTGGAAAAACATATATTATAAATCTGAGGGCTTTGTTGATAATACAGAAAAGTTTCATACGACTTTCGAACGAGACTGAGACCTATTCATTATTTGTTAACTACAAACATTGAAAATATTTTACAACACAATTTACAGCAAAGATAAGGTACCCAAATCAAGACTAACAATATAGATTAAGTTCTTCTCTACAATTGCACAAAATAAATAAATTAAACACATTTTGAACGTCCTAAAGGACTAGCTATACAACAATTATTGTAACATTATCGTGTGTATGTGTTCGCGATAGAGAGAGAGAGGAAATAGTTTTGAGTTTGTGTGTAGAAGAGAGTATGTGTTTGTAATTAAAATGTAGGGATACTAAGATATATGTATGATTTTTTATATAACGTAATTATTGTTAAACCTTTTTATTAGATTAATATGCTTGTTTAGATTTGTCATTTTCTTTTTCGCTATTTGCATGTTCTGACATTAATATGTTTTTCTTTGATCGTAAATTTAACTGCTCCCTTACACCTTTTTTTACTGTTATTGTACGTACACGTTACAATATTTACGCATATAACCTCAAAACGGGCTTGCCCTAAAGGTTGCAAAAAAAATTATCCCCCTGTGGTAGTTATTTGTATTGTACTTTAAAACTTGTGTTTTATTTTATACTAGTAAGCTCCCGTGAAAAATCACAATCAGATTAATTAGATATGCCTACACATTAGAAATACACCATTTACAAAAATACTATTTCAAAACAACAAACTATCTAGGCCTATACCTAACTAGGCTGAGGGGGATTTTTTACTTGGTAAATGTGTACAACTAGAAGAATTACTAACTGTAGGCATGTTTGTTAAAATGTGTTACTTACATAATTTATTATTATATATCAAGAAAGATACAAATATTACTTTTTTAAATTGATTTTTATTTCATACTGATATATCAAATAGTTTAAATGTTTTCAATATTATAAAATAGTCAAATATTGTAAAAGTTAGATATGATTTTATAAAACTGTAGGCCTATTTGTTTATATTTTGTATTTATATACATTATTATTTAAAATAAAGATAAAAATATTAGGTTTTTACTTCATATTAATTTATCAAATGATTTAGAAGTTATAACCCCAAAGTGTAATCTATGTTTTGTGTAATCTAGGTTTTGTTTACGTATTACAAATGATGGGTGAAATCAGCTGTTATAATAATATTATATTGTTATTTGTACGACGTAATCGGTTTTATATGAGTGGATTATAGTTTGTTATTTTATTTTATACTTTATTGTAAATTAGTGTTCTTATTTTTATATTATGCTTGTATCTATTTTACGGATAGTCTAAAACGAAGATATAACAGTTTCTTGTTTGTATTTTATGAGATTGCAATTAAATAAACGTTTTTATAATGGAAGTTTAATAGATGTAAGCATATTAGATAGGTTTTAATCAGAATTAAGTTTTACTGTATATATTTAATTACTCTGTACAACTGTTGTTTGTACTGTCAACGTTTTACTAGTTTAAACCGAAACTTCAGAGAAAATAAAAATAAAACTCCCGCATTTGACAACACGCCAATTTACATACGACTTAAAATGTAAAAATAACACGACTGCCTTGACTGTGTGTGATATTGTCTTTTACATTTGGCAAGTTTTCTTCAGCTAGTATAATTAAAGGACGCTCGAGTGTTATGTTTATTCTTGGTTACGATTGTTAAAATTACTTTAAAACAAACCAAATGTATTCTGTACCAACATTGATTGTTTCTCGTTGAATCATTTGTAACCATTTGATTGAGTTAAGTTGTACTCTTGTGAGAGAGTGTATTCATTATTCATTTATTCAGTAGTTTATTTAAAATCAGTACTTATTTAAGCGTTTGAATAAAACTGGAGTATAAAATAGCTATAATTTCATGCTTGTGTGTTACTTAGGGGCTTACTGTTTCTAGATTAAGAAAGTTTTGTATTAATATTATAAGGGATATAGAATGGATAATAATGTTCATTTGTAACAGCTTCAACAATCCAACACAAACCCTATCGTAGATGCTTACCAATTCTAGAATAAGTAAGTTTTGTATTCATATTAAAGGGATATAGTATGCATGATACTACTCATTTGTAACTGCTGATTGGTTTAAACAATTACAGAAGAAAATCAGCCTAGCTCATACTTTAAATTTATGTCTATACCTTAGATCAAAACGAATGATCAAACCCTTTAAGAGTGGCCATCTAATTTATTACTTCATACAAATATATCAATTTACAATGAATACACAATGCACAATTCCATGGCGATGGTATAGAAGATCAAGGTCAATGTTTTTGTTGCTCAACACTAATCTATTTACAGTATATCAACCTAAATGTATAGGCAATGAACTTTAAAACTAAAACTCACCTTACAATGAATAAATATATAGACTATATGCCATTCTAATAAAAGTAATACCAACAACCATATTTACTTACAGAGTTGCCTGTTTTCACTTGAGTGTTGACGAGAACTTGAAAAGTAGTTCTGAAATCAAAAATAAATACTATATCAATATAGTGATAAACACTATAGTTTAGTGACTAATTAGTTTAGTCATTATGATATAGTGACTGTTTTGCTAATACAACTTATACATGAACATTTGTTTGACCTAAACCGTAGTTTTATGCTATCCCGTATATATTTAACCAAGTGAGTGCGTTTGGTTTCCTAAATATACCGTATAAGGTTCCGTACAAATAGTAAAAAACAAAATTAACACAGTTTCTCACAAACGTTTACTGTCGAACGCGTTTCGAAGACCAAGTCATCATCAACAATTGCACTTGTTGTTTGGACGATTGCACTTACAAACTTATTTTAACTTAGTTGAATTAACCGGTGTGAATAATTTAGTTATACCTGAGTAAGTCAACGGTAAACATCTTATTTATTTCTATTGTCTGTGTATCCCGAAATGATTTTAAAACGCGTATAGTACGGAATTGTAGCATGGACTGTGACCTCGAGATGCGCAGTGGACTCGGAGTTAATTCGAGTGGTGGGGGGTCAGAGAGGATCAGTCTACTACAGAGCTTTGAACAGAACACTTCGTTCTAGAAGCCCTTGTACGGGTTTTCAATAACATTATTTTCCGTGCACAAATCTATTTACTATTTAACTATCGCTGTTTATTTTTTATTGTTTATATTTGTATAATTAGGTTTAATGGAAGGCAGTGTCAAATCAAAGTTGGTGGGTAGAAAAGTTATTCACGGCCAAACCCGTGAGATCGTTGCTAATGTTTACCACTTCATGAAACGAGAAGCGGAACCAAATGCTCCGATTAATTTGACAAAGGTTCAGGAACGTGTTTACAGGCAACTGGTATTTCAAAGAGCATATTGAAGGGGAAAAAGTTGTAGTGAATCTGGCACTTCTTTTAGTACTCCAAACAAAGTTAGACACCGAACAATTATAAAAAGTGACAGATAATTTTGATTTAGGCGAAATTCGAAGGACAGTGAATGACTTTCATCGTGTCACTTTTGGCCCGTGTGATGAAAGATACTTATCATCACACTGTGATTAATAATATTAATAATACATTTAATACATTTATTTTCAAAATAACCTATCGTTTCTCAGTAACATTCCTGAAGTAAAAATGACAACATAGGCCTAGTTTACGTTTACAGCACTATCTAAATTATTGATTTTAACATTCACTAAATTAATTGGAACAGCTGATATCAAATCATCGCGTAATATTAAACGACACAATTTTAATACACTACTACCCATACTTTTACATGAATAAACGTAGGCCTACTGATGTAATTTTTTAAATAATAAGTTATAACTTTATTTATTTTATTTAACACTTGTAAATAGTATCAAAATGTAGTTTGTATTGTTACTCGTGTTCATTTATTTGTTAAAATAGTTATTATATCTATCGTTATAAGTTGTTTTAACGTTAATCGTGAACAAGAAACAAGTCCGCGAGCGCTACCGACATCAGACAGACAAAAATTGAGATAAGGCTTGTTTCGGATTCTTTGGTGTATGAAACGTAAATAAACGAAAAATCACACTATTCTCAACAGTCTACACACAAAACTCTTATTCTATTTATATATAGATATAAAAATTCCCATATCTATACAGTATTTACATGTTGCAAGTAATACAACACAAAGCTGTTACGACAACTTTGATAGTAAGTATGGCGTAGTGTCCCTTCCCCTCCAGCGGACGGCGTCCCCACTTGCCTATATTCTTCCCTCCCGCCAGCGCATCGTAACGTCATGCTAAAACTGATGAGCTATACGAGTTCAACAATGTTTAGGATACGACTTAAAATCAATAGTAAACTATCCCGAGACGATTTGTGTACATTATTGTAAATATTTAAATATACACGAATCACAGGCTAAGTCTAAAGCCCCAAACACACTATCGAACACGAGCCTAACTTGACCTGACGTCGAGACCGAAAAGTTGGGCGTTGATCAACACACAGTCGAATGTCTGGTCAAGCAAGTTGGGTATATCATCAGCTGAACAATGGATTTTGAGTCAGCCGTAGCTGTTTTTGCAGGTGTTTTTTTTTTTTTGGAGAAAACAAAAGAAGAAGACAGGTCGACTCTTGTGGTCCAAACAATGGTTTTTGGACCGAACCAAGTTTAGCCACATGCATCTACGGACTGAACATATTACCATCAGTGAGCCTGAAGACTTCAGAAACAATCTGAGGATGAGCGAGGGGTTTTGAAGATTTACTTGGACTAGTTTTCAAGCATATTGAAAAAAGAGGGTACGCATTTGAGACAGTCAATAACTGATAAGGAACGCCTTGTTGCCACTCTTCAGTTTCTAGCCAATGGGTGAGGCTACGAGAACCTTAAGCCTGACGCTCGGCTGGAGTTGGGGGTGCTGACGAGCAATATGAGATGGAATGGTAATGGCGGGAGCTCGTCTTTAGTGTACCTCTTAGTTTTTGGTTTGTGAGTGACCGTATTTCTGGAATGTTGTGAGTCGGTATCGAGCGGTTAGAAACTAAACTATCTGTATGACATTTGACAATGAAAATTGTACTGTTTTAATTTTATTATTATTAAAGCTTTGGTTTTCGTACTTGAACGCTACACACTTTCAACTTCACTTAGCATTTTATACAATCAATTAATTAATACTCTGCATATAAACGTATTATTGTTAAGTTTTATAATTTTAGCTTCTGTTTTAAGCACTATATAAATAAAACCAGAAAACCTTTTCTCATAATAAAACGTTTCAATTAATATTCAAAAGCGTTTCGACGACCAAGCCATCATCATCAGTAACGGTTGCAGTTGCAAACTAATAACTAACTTAGTAATATGGTTCTTAACTATATTATAGGCGGTGTCTTAATAGTGGCGTGGTCTAAACATGCAACAACCAATGAGAAAACAGTATAGGGATATTGATTTAAAAGATTAAAATAACAAAAATACATACATAAAAATAAACATAGTAATACAAATAAATATATAAGCCAGAATAATACATAGTAACAATATTATTATAAACAAACTTGGCATTTAATTACAATACTATAAAAGTACTAAAAATATCACCCAGAAAAACATTATTATGAACAACATGTGGTTTTTCAATTTGTATAATTGACACATTCAATAAAAGTTATTATGATGACCAGTAAATACGCAATAATGAATATAAAGTAGACCTATACAGAGATTTTTTCCCAGGGAGGTGAATATCTTCAAAAAGACACCATTGCACGCATTGGTAGTGTGGGATTTTTACCCACTAAAAACACCTCCGGCTATCATAACCAGCCCACCAGACCGACATTTTTCTTTTCTTACTAATAGTTCGCTGTGTATGAGAGAATTAAAAAAACTAAAAACTCTCCGCTTCATTACGCCATCAGATCATGAGGCTTCTTTCTGCTAAGGCGACGGATGTCACCGCCTACATCCAGTACACTTAGCATTTCAGGATTTACATGCTTCCGCAATCGCATGTCATGTCCAGATGCATACCTCTTCATCTCCTCCGTTACCAGGACAATTCGCGGGTCACGATGGATATCTTTATTCCGTACGTACCATGGAGCGTCGACTACTCCTCGTAGTACAATATATTGTACAGAGATATAATTTATATAAAAATTAAATTTTGAATGAGGCTAATTGGTTGTTGACAATAAGTTTTTTATTTAATATAATGTAGTCAGGACAGTAGTCAATTGTCGAATAAAAAAAAAAAACGTTCAGCCATTTTCAAGAATTGGAGAAACATCCACCGTTATCGTAGAACATTTAACACTTAATAAACGCACACAAACATTTAAATAAATTACTACACGAGAAACAAATTTATAAAAAAACTATGTCCGGTGGGCCCACCGACTGTCTCGCACTGAACTCAATGTTTCTATTTACATTATGTTTATGATCCAGAGCAACCGGATATGTTTTTAAATAACTATTTGTTATTAAAACTTACCGCCAGCAATCCTTTTGAACCTTTTCCTTCAATTTGATTTATCACATATGTGTACTACACGAGTTTCGGACCTTATCGTCCATCGTCGGGGTGATCAAAAACTTTTAAAAACATCCAACATAAAAACAAAAATACAGTCATCCACATAACACTCACGCAGAATAAACATAAACGATCAATGTTTAGACTGTCTACCGTGTAGCGCCGGCGCAGAGACGTTGAGTGTCATTTTGTGTTTGTGTTGAATGTTTTTAATTAAGTCTTTTTGATCATCCGACGATGGACGATAAGGTCCGAAACACGTGTAGTGTATTAATGTGATAAATTAAATTGAAGGATAAACTTCAAAAGGATTGCTGGCGGTAAGTCTTAATAACAAATAGTTAATAAGGTTTTTGTTTCGCTTAGTAAAAAGTCGCTCTACCCCTACATGCAGACCACACCTTCTGAGACACTGCCTATATATAGTTAAGAACCATATTTTTAATGTATTTAAAATTTTGCAACTTTAACCATCACTGATGATGACTTGGCCATCGAAACTATTTTGAATATTACACGTTTTGTTATTAGGACTGTGTTATTTTATTGTGTATAGCCTATAGAGCTTCTTTCTCCTACGTCCAGTTCAAGTTTAAATTTTATCTCTTGTGTTTGTCGTTTTCGTGGTTTATTTAACTCTTATAAATTATTATATTAACACCAAGCATTTATTCTTGTCGTCATCTTTCAGTTTTTGGCATTGCACTTTACGTTTTGTTTAAATTTTATGTTTGATTGCACTCTTCTTCTGCTGTCCAGAGATAAAACCTAGTGACTTTTTTAAATTTAGTTGGTAACACATTGGTACAAGTCAAATAGCAATTATACATATGTTGGGAAAAAAGTCAATTAGGTTTGGTGGGAAATTAACTTTATAATTTTTAGTTTTTTTAGTATTGTCTTTACTTTTACAACTTTAAAACACACTAAGTCAGAAATACAAATACAAAACTTAGTATATGCAAGGTGTTGCTAGGTTTATATTTTTCATTCCGGACATACAAGGTTTTTATTTGCTATTTTACGACAATATGACAATTACTAGGTTTGATCGTCAGTTGCTTCTAGTTCTGCTATTATTTATTTCTGTTGATAAAGTGAATGCAATTATGAACAAATAATGCAAGAATATAATAAGTCGACTTGCTTAATTTAAATTCAATGCAAAAACCTAGTAAAAACTTATCCTTATATATTATTTCTCAAAAGTTTTTCTTTCTTTTTGTCGCCAAGCGATGTCTCCCTTAATTCTTCATCAACATTAGTTATAGAAGCATCATTTTAAAGCTTATGTTCCCCGCTATTGACGAAAAATAGACAAACAGCTTAAAATGCATGTTTTCGTTACTAAAATAGATTAAAAAATCTTTGATATTATACTTCATATGGTTACTAATGAAAGGCGTCATCTATTAAGAATATGTTTAGCTAAAATGACAGCTGTAAGATTATTTACATTCTATACGCAAGTGAAATCCATCACGCAAATCAATCAAATTAAATCATAGCAAAGCGTTATACATTATTATAAACTGTTATTTATACGCAAACGTAGATAGTTAAACGTAATTAATTGAATTAAATCTGGCAAGTGTAGGCCTACTCCTAACAGAACTTGCGAACTATTCGCACGGGTCAGCTAGTATTATTGTATTTCTTTTATACTTTGACGGCTGTAAAACATGGTAAGTCCGTTTTTATTGTGACTTAATTGTTAAGTCACAAATTTTAATTGAAAAAGAAACACAAAAAATATAATTCTATTCTATTAGAAGATAAATGTGCACAGTTGAATAGAAATGAAAAAATAAAAAGAATAAGCAAAACCCGTCTCTTTTGTAAAATGTACAGACATGATTTACTAGATTTTTAATTGGGACAGCGGTCTTGCGCTGTGTATAATATTTGTAGACGAGTTTAATGTATACTAAGGCCCTGTACCTGCTCGCTTCGATCGCCAACCCCTGCGGTGACACATGGAGATGCCAATGCAAACCGCCAAATCCCTAATTTTGTTTATAAATTTTACATTTTTTAATAGTAATTTTTATGGAAATGATGATTGATTAGGACAGATGCACTTGGATCTAAGTTTGTTGGTGGGGGTAGTTGTGACCTGTACATAATGTAAGACATAGATCGAAGTGGACACGCAATATCCCAAAAAATTGTCCACAAAATCCCTAATTCTGCCTATAATTTTTCAATTTTTTTAACAAAAATTTTAAATATTTTCGGAATAAAAAGTAGCCTTAAATATTCTCTGAAAAGTCCTCTAAATGTTAATGAAAATTTCGTCAAAATCGGTTGACTCATTCCGGAGATTAGCTCGGCCAAACAGACATAAGAAAAATGTATAATAATGTGTGAATACTACATGAGCTTAGAAAAAAGCTTATATTTTGAAATCACAGATAGACTCTTACATTTTATTTATATGTATAGATTCGCCTGGGAAATGTTTATTTTTCCTCTTACGGGTTTTTATAATTTTTATTTTAACAAAAACAAAACTGTTACCGTACGTGGAGGAAACAGTATTTTTTAAACTATGGGCCAAAATCTAACATTTAAAAAATCCTTTTGCGCGTATTTTTATCAATAAAAAAACAGCAAACACTTCTTTTTTTAAAGAAATAACTGTCAAAACGTCCCACTATAAAAACCAACAGCTGTGGATTAGACCTCTGGAGTTCTTAATTAGCACGCTCTTATAAATAGACCTCCCGCGATGCTTTTACACATTTAAAACCATTTGAGATCAAATTAAGCGCCGTTAAATTCTTTTTTAGATACATGTTGTTCACAGATTTTATTCATTCGGTTCACATGTTAACCATTTAACATTTTTAACCATTACGTAGTGCCAGATGTGTATTCTAATGTTAATTTTAAGATTATCCAATATCCAATGCCAACGCTAGAAATAGCAAATTAAATGCTTTTGAAATTCCATAAATTAATAGATTGTGTTGCAAAGCCTCAAGCCTGTCTTAAAACAGGCGCACAACAGTATTTTCACGAAACACTGCCTCCGCTAGGTATTCTAGGTACAGTGATGCCACTTTTATCAAACTTGGAAATACATAGTTAATTTCCCTGGTCACCACCACGAATGCGCTGAAATTAATATAATTTTCGTAAACTATTCGTCACGGCTGGCTCTAGGAGTGCTTGCGCGCAAATTTAACTTGCACTACCTCGATTCAATATTTTTGAAGTGAAAATAGACGCACCGTGTCCAACAAATTTTGCGGGTGGTGAATCAGATTTTACCGTCACACATTTTCTGTCACGGTTTATTTAGTCACGAATTTTCCGTCACGCTCTACTATATATAGTACACATGTGTATATAGCAGAGTATATAGTTTACTTGGTAATACCTCTGAAATGGACATTGTGCTTCCTCATTTTGTAAGTTGTGATAAAATAGTTTACTTGGTTAACTACTTTATTTACTTTATTAACCTCTGAAATGGACATTGTGCTTCCTCATTTCATAAAATGTGTTAAAATAGTTTACTTGGTAATAGGCTACGCCTAAAATGGACGTTGTGCTTCCTCATTTCGTAAGTTGTTGAAGTGAAAGCTTCTATAGGCGCACCGCGACCAAAAAATTTTTCAACACAACCTACAAACTTGATAATACTTCTGAAATGAACATTGTGCTTCCTCATTTTTAAAGTTGTGTTATTTTTATCTTGTCACATTTAAAATTTAAATCCAAACAAGATTGTCTATATTCAAGACAGTTTTCAGTTCTGTCGGCGGTCCCACGACTGCTTGCTTTTAGGTTTTTTAACTTCTAAGTAATTCAGGTTTTTAACATTAAGTGCATCCTGAACTAACCGGATTTAATCGGGAAAGTGGGGGAAAACAGTACCGATTCTATAGAAGTGATTGCCGTATTTGTCATTGGCTTATGTGGAAAAAGAAATCACAAAATTCCAATTTTCTAAAAATCTCTTCTAAAGAATATTGATTCGTATTCAGGTTCAGGTTGTGGATTATAAAGTAGGATGAGGTTTCCGGAGGGAGCTGAGGGCGCGGAGGTTAGAGGGGGGTTGAGACGACAACTTCAGATCGAGATGTATCTCAGGTTTACTATTTTCTTTTCATTCGGAATTTATAAATCTCTCGTGACTCCGGGGGTAAGTGATATTCCGTGTAAACTGTAAACCGACACCTCCTTACCACTGGAATCCTGCAAAGTGGATGAAACATTAAACACGATTTCCCTCAGACTTATCGCTTGTTTTACCTAATCAAAAATCGAGAAGTTTGTTCTTGTCTTGTCGACTTTGCACTTTACTAGCATTTAATTGCAACTTTTAAGTAAAACTTTTAATGGTTGAAGCTTCGTTTTAGCGCCAAACCGTATTAAGTACCTAGGTTATAAAGATCGACCAGGGACACTTAGCTGAACATTTTAGGCTAATTTACATTTTCATAAGCCATAGGAAATACAATTAAATGTGCACAAAAAAACATTTCCATGTTTCCATATTTTATAGCTACGACAATTTAAAGCAAGATATTAATCATCTTGTTTCTTATTAGCGAGTTTCCATAAGAAATGTGAGCTATTGCAGTGACTCTTACGATGAGCCCTAAGGTAGGGCGTGGCCAATGATCACCGATCATGGTCCCCAGAACAGGTTTTAAGGTGCCATGAAAATTGTATATATGAGTTCGCACCCTAACGACAGTTTACGTCCTAATAGGTTCAAATTTGGTACATAAGTTAATTTTCTGTCGTCCGGACAAGTTCGTACAAAAAAAAAAACTACAACAGGACTTTTGGACAGGACCTAAACGTTTTTTGAAATTTTTCGTACCTTTTTCAAGGTTTTATCTAAACAAATAAATATAGGAAATTATTCTGCGCATTTTGTTTTTTTTACAAGACCTTATGCCAGTCTGTTTCCCCCCAAAACGATCAAATCCATAAAGTACAATAAAAACCGAGTTTGTCAGATACGAGCAAGCGAAGCAGTAGATAATCTGAGTCCGCAGGTCGAAGTGCAACTTGCAAAGCGCAGTCCGTAATCCGAGACCTCAAGGTCGAGATGCAAACACACAAAGCGAGTTTTTAAGCTGCGAGCGAAGCGAAGCAGTAAATAATCCGAGTCCGCAAGGTCAAGTGCAACTCGCAAAGTGCAGTCCATAATCCAAGGCCTCAAGGTCGAGATGCAACTCACAGAGCGGGTTTTTCCGCTGTAAGCGAAGCGAAGCAGTAAATAATCCGA
>JAGFPH010000043.1:1227420-1247545 GCA_018207615.1 Philaenus spumarius
AGCGAAGCGAAGCAGTAAATAATCCGAGTCCGCAAGGTCAAGTGCAATTCGCAAAGCGCAGTCCATAATCCGAGGCCTCAAGGTCGAGATGCAACTCACCGAGCGGGTTTTTCCGCTGTAAGCGAAGCGAAGCAGTAAATAATCCGAGTCCGCAAGGTCGAAGTGCAACTCGCAAAGCGCGTCCATAATCCGAGGCCTCAAGGTCGAGATGCAACTCAAAGAGCGAGTATTTCCTCTGCGAGCTGTGGTGCATACAAATTCTACTAATATATTTAATACGCGCAGACAGCTATTCAGTGTCTTCGTGAACAGACCAATATCCCCAAAGAGTTGTTTGAGTAGCTTGCAAAAAACGATCGCGGCCACACGTACGTTCGGCTCGCAAATTATGAATACAATTTAAATGTCCCTATCGAGTGTTGTATTGTGTTATGTGTTACATGTTGTTTGTGAATGTTTTGTCTAAGTGTTTCATTTTAAAAACTTGACGCGCATTAACAAATGTAAAGTACTAGTGAAGTGTAGGTTTGATAATGCCTGAATAGAAAAGGCGAAACGTACGTCACCAGGAATAAAAAAGAAAAATAAAGGACTGAGAGCTATAAGTACACAAAAAAGTAAAATTATAGTTAAATCAACCAGTTCAGTAAGGCAATCAGTAATAAAGAAGTTATCACTTCAAAAATTAATGAAATAATGCAGCCTCTATGGGTCTACCCGTTTTTGAGGCTGCATATCTTTTAAGTAAAAGGCAAAGAAAAAAACAGAGGTCAAGATGTCATCGGGAGCAGTTAAGTTCTTAATAAATTAAAATTAAATTTAAAATTGGTTAACAAATATTAAAAATAAAATAAAAACAAGATACTTTGTTCTGTGATTTTTAGGCCTAAGGATTTGCATTTATAACACAAATATAACTTAGTTAAAATTACACGTACATAACATACATTTACATACAATAATAATCCATACATACTCTCTCTCATACTGTCACATACAGTTTGAATTTCGGCATTAAATCTTAAAACTAACATGATTTAGGCTTAGGCCTACTCAATATTAATTTCACAATTCAAATATACATCCAAGTTATAAAATGGGTGCTCTTTCAGTTAACCATAAAAAGTATGATTCAAATCATTATTTCACAAGCTTTGAAAGGCGGCAGACAGTTTATTGAAAAGTTCGATTCCTAAAACTAAATGATGATACCTTGATTTATTTAATCTATGTCTTGGTTGTTCAAGCATCTGACCAAATCTGTTATTATAAGCACGAATTATGAATGTAACTGGATATGTATGTACATTATTATTTACAACAAAAATATATAAGTTTATAACAGTCAAAATAGCAGTTTCAACAAACAGTAGCTTGCAATGTTCTTATTTAGACGAGTTTGTAATTCCCTAAGATTTTTTTTCTGAATAATTATAATTTTGTGTATACCTATTTTATTCCCCCAGATAAGAAGTCCATATCGTATAATACTTTCAAAGGAGGCAAAGTATGATATTTTTTAAAAAATATTTAAAAGTTGCTTGACTCTTAAGACTAATAAATAAATCTCCCTTGACAACTTCTTCTTTATATAATCTATATGCACTGACCAGGAGAGCAACTATAAATTTGTATACCAAGTAAAGTTACAAACTTGTTCAGTTTGTTTTTAATCTGTTACATAACTTTATTTGTATTGTAAACTATAGTATTTTCGTCACTACAGAGGGAAGCAGAGTATCCGAGAGGCTAAAGGCGTTTTATTAGACATTAAAAAAAAAATAAATAAATAAAATACCACATAACATTTTATAAATTGTCTAGTTCTAAACCACTTCCGCGTAATACTGACTTTGAAATAATTCTCTTAAAAGAAAACCCGACTATAATTATTAATATAAATTGTTTCCTTTCCCTGAGAGCTCAGAGGGGGGGGGAGGTGCCCTTGCTCACGGACGATCGTACACGACGAATATTGCGTACAAGAAGAAGACTTGGCTTTTATAATATTGCTAGACTATTTCACGCTAGACTATTTCACCTTATTAAATTGAAAAGCTCTTTAAACGCCACCTTGATACTTTATCAACGTTCGCGAACCGACTAAGGGAATACAATAAATGGGGCCTCGCTGCTCATTATTTTTAAGTCCGAGCAAATAACAAGTTTGTTTTCAAGACACTTGTTCGTAGCGTCTAGTCCCAATCTCTTCAGAGACAAGTATAATTTGTTCCCGCCCTTTCGTGTTCTGTTTATCCTGCGATATTAACTCGAATATAACAACGTTAAACTCATCAGGATTTACTTTGTCGCGGGTAATTACAATTAGTCGCAGAAAATTGAGCGATACGGAAACAAATTACATTTTAAAATGGATCGGCGATCGGTTTATTTTAACTTTAGAGACAAAGTGTGGAGTGAACTTAATAAAAATATATTTACAGTTTTTCTGGGATTACAGTCGGTATGTCCGTGTGTCACAAAATCCGTTTTACCGTTATTGTGGTGAAATATTCCATGGCTGTGCTTTCAGTAAAGTAAAATAAAAAAAACTGTAAAAGATAATCCACGCAACTCTAAAAATTATACAAAAACCATTTCCATAATAGCTTTACTATAATCATTAAGAAGACCACGAGTGGACATGCAAGTACAGTGGAATTCCGAAGCTACTGTAGAGGTAAATGGACTATAATCCGAAACCTCAGTGGATACGGGAGAAAGCATGGTGAGGCGAACTATTTCTTAACACTGATGCTCACTGACCATGGAGCATTTTATAAGTACCTTAATTGAATTAGGAAATCAAGTAGTGCAGCCTGTCAGTACGGAGACTCCGACTTATATGATGCAAAACATACCTTCGTTAATGGTAAAAGATGAAAACACTGAGAGACAATTTCTGCACTCTAAGGAGGGTGATATCAATCCTGACAATAATAATAATATATATTATTTATTTATTGCCAACTGTAGCCTCTAGTTTTACTTTATCTTATATACGTGGCTACATGTTTCACTACCACAAGCAGCATCATCAGGCCAGCTATCTAAGTCCACTCAAACACTCACATTACACATTACTTAATTTAACATATGAAGGACTGAGAAGCCAAGGCGTAAAAGTGACATTTTTCGAATAATGGAGTTAAGTGTAGAAACTGGCTCTTCAACACTTTAAAATGTTTGTAACCAAGTCTAAAATAACTGTAAGTCTATCATGTGCTGAGATCTAGTAGCGAAAAAAAAACTACTTTGTAGAAGAGCTGTTAAGGTCAGAAGCCAAGGGATACATGTGATGCAAGTCGCTTTACTTTACATAGGTAATTTACTTGTAACCTATGTTTTATTACATAACTTCTAATTTCTGTTAACACGTTCACTGCTACGAAAAAAAAACGTGTTCACAGCCCAGAGGTACAAGTGACAACTTTTATCAAATATTGGCTGGTAACAAAGAATAAGAGGATGAAAATCAAATTAATCTTTGTTATTATGTTAGTATAGAACCTAGCAATTAAAAATATACTAGTTTTAGTGATCATGGTTTTACCTGGATTTGGTTATAACAGTTTAACTTTAAACTGAGTTTTTTCAAAACTAACTTCACTACCTACACTTATTCCTCTTGGCTTCTCAGCCCTTCATATATTTTCGTACCTTGATTGTACACGCAAAAGAAATAGAATGTATTAATACAATAACAATTTAACTTTAGTTTGCCTCGTCTTAGTGTGACGCTTCCTACAAGACAGATTCGGAAAGGTAAAGGTGAAGCTCTGTTCAATTCTTGTCAGACTGTACCTTGTGCTCTACTACCTTGTGGGCAATAATAGTTTTCAGACTATTTTAACTATCAAAATAATAATGCTTTATTTTATAATGAGAAGGTTCAAATTCTTTTTGACAAGAATTAAGAAAATTTTTTTTGTAACGTCTGTCGGTTGGTAGACTATAGATCTTCTTTCTGTAACATCTCTAGCTATATGGGTTACATGCAAAATATTTTAGCATAACGCTAACAGTACAGTACTTAAAAATAATAAGAAATAGTTATCGTAAGCAAGACACCCATACATAATTACATACACAAACACACACACCTCTCACTTTCACAAAATACTATTTAAAGATGCCAACAACAATATAAATATCAACACATGAATTGGGGGGGGGGGGGGAGAGGAAAGAGACATAAATAAATAAATATTCGTAATATTAATAGTTGAATTCTAGGATAAATTCCCATCTACATTACCAAGCCTGTTGCCCGTACCGAGAAAGACATTTCCAATTTTCCCCGTTAAGACGTAGAAGAAATTCCTAACAACTAAACTCAAATTTCCTAAAATATTGCTTTCTAATTGTTCTCAAATATTGGACAAATCCCAATTCTGACAATCTAGTCAGTAAGATATTAGAAAACGAGACCTACAGAACACGGTGGCTACCTTTGTAGAGAAGCTCATTAAAGAAAAAATAAAAGATATGTAATTTCTTGTTAAGATGGGAGATGAAAGAAGACCAATCCAAATGGCAAAATAGGAGGCACCACCTTGAAGTTATGCTTATCGGCGGTTCCAGGGTGGAGGTACTGCCTGCAGAAGAATGGAGGTTAGGTTACAGTTAAGTTGATAGACATGGGTAGGCATTGGCCATGCTATTTAAACGGCGATCTTACGCTAGTAGCCCGCATGAAAACATCCACCTCATAAAACTCATTTAAACAAGTTATTAATAATATGTTTCCCTTGATATTGTTTTTTATTGATATTTATATTTTCAAGAATAATTTGTAGGAACATTAATACAAAGTGAAAAAATAGTTGTTTTGTTTACATTTAATTTGATGGAAGAACTGCTCTTTTACGCAAGTAAATGGTTGAATATTGTACAGCAATAACTGAATAATAATATAAAAACGTTAGGAAAAATCTTTTAATACAAAATTTGTTATCAAAATGTATTAAGGATTAATAAAAATAAACACTAACTTTAGTTTACAGAAAACATATTGATGCTGTACTACCTTATCATGGCCTAAATTCTTATGTATAGTACTGCAGTCATTATTTTATTTGGGAGAATATATTTGCTTTCAGAAAACAATTTTAACAATTTGTTAGAATTGAAATGGCACAGCAATACACGTTAGAATAAAACTAATGTAATATTAGTTTGTTGTAGTTTAAACTTCATAATGTGGTTTACGTAAACATGAGGTACGTTACTGAAATGAAGAAATTTGGAACTTGAATTAAACACTGAGCCAAGTATATTCATAATTCAATGTGGTAGTGAATAGTAGCCGATGTAGTTAGGTCAGGTAGTAGCGCGGCAAGCCTCCATAAGGCCCATGCTATTAACTAAACTGTGAACGGACTATTACAGTATGATTACCAGCATTCAACAATTAGTACAATGTGCTTAGGTTTCCTAAATGTGCTACTTTTTTCCTAAATGTCTTTTTGTAAACTTACGCCCATTTAATGTACGCCTTTTGTTAATTCGGAACAAATTACCAATTGAAATTATGTCAGTGGATTATTCACAAACTTTTATTTAAATTGCATTATGCAATTGTTTTTCTCTTTGAATACCATTGTTTTATCACCAATACATTTTTAGAAGCGACCTTATTTGCTGGGTTTTTTTTGTGAGTGATGATTAATCGCTAATCGACAACGAGTATATTTTACGGAACCATTGTTAATCATTTTAAAACAATTGACACGTTACGAGACCCCACATAATGTGATATTTCATTGCAGGCTTGATGGTAATGTATACAATATTCACAAAAGCACACGGATTCGGAGCATTGAACAGCCATTGTAGTGTTAAACAGCAACAATCGATTGTGAATATTGTAATTTCATGTGTCACTATTGTATCGAGTTGTTACGACACTGTAATTGTTTATAAAATGTAAGGCCAGTTGTCGTCGAGGTAGTAATGTTTTACGGTTCATTACTTTGAACCTTATAGTATCACAATTCAATTTCTAATTAGTACAAAGCTTCCTAACGCCTGTAATCAGAACTAAAAGTATTTGACCAAAAAGGGGCAGGGAGAACATTAAATTTTAGTGCCTTACAAAACTAATATGTGTTTGCGCCTAAACCAAACTACAACTTTTTTAATGAAAGTTTTATTTCAATGTAGTTTTTATTTTATCCCCTACAATTGTATGACTTATTCAAACGTGTTCTAGCAGCTATAAATTCTCCAATTCGTTACGTGCTTTTTTATTTGAACAAGAAGATTTAAATTATTTGGGCTGATATTAATAAGGGGATTAATGAACAGCCCAGTGCTACAACTGCCAGAGGTTTGGCTGGCTATTCCGACAACTGCGGACAACCAGCCAGGTGGTTTAAGTGTGAATGGCCACACAAAGGACGAGTTTGCTCGCAGCTGCAACTGCGGTGGTAGCGATCTAGAAGGGCTGCCAAGGCCATAAGCAGGCGGACCTTGAAAGGAGGAGCTTCGGCTGGGGGCCGTTTGGGAAGGGACGGGCTTCGGCTCACCCCAAACCGACTTCCCGTGTCTGGTGCGGCGGCTTTCTCTTGCGGTCGGCAGGACAGTCCCAGGGTTGTTCAACCGGCTGCTGCAACTGCGTCTGCTGAGTCGGCTACTCAATCATTGACCAACTATCTGGTCGTCCAACCCAAGCCTCATACTCCTGTCTCTATTTATACTTCTGTTACAGGTGCTAAGTCCTACGCGGCAGCAGTCACTGCCAACTGCCGAGGCCGGAGCTCTAGACAAGAGACGAAGAAAGAGAGCTTTCCGCAAGGAGGTAGACACCCTCGTTTCAACTAATAACAATTTAGTTTCAGTTGCCGACGAAAGCGAGTGAAACGCAGAGACGTCGACAACTATTCCAGCTGAGGTGCCCCAAAGCAGCGGGGCGAGTGCCTACGAACAAGCCGTCTGCCCACGAAGACAGAAGCGAGACCATAACCAGTCCTGCCACCATCCAACCGAAAAGCTGACGCAGTGGATCGGCCAGATCATTCCTTTAATTCTATGTTCCGCGAATTAAAGCTTTGCTGGTCTGTTAGCAGCTATTCTGACCAGTCTCGAGGAGCTACGCTTCTAGATTGAGGTCAGCTGAGCCTCCACAACGGACGAACACCGTACCTACCAATCAATAATTTTTATCTATTTCAGTGAAGATATAGTTTGTATCTTGCAGCCATTAGGGAGTTCCCTAGATGCTGCTACTGCTCTAGTGGGGAAGGTGGAGGATGTTTTAGTGAGTAGGGCTTCTTATTTGCATGCAAGTGAGAGGCGAGTCCCACTGTACCTCTCAGGAGAGAGTCTGAGTAAATGCATTTCATCCTACCGAAAAAATAGAAAAAAGTGGATCACTGACAAATCACCGGATATAATGCTCCAAACACCACGATCTTAGAAGAACCACACGCGGGTAACCAGATTTGACTAACAATACATGTACATATTAACTAATTATAGACTTAACACTAGACACTACAAGGCGATATAAGCCCGACAGCGTTATTCACCCATAACCTTATTTCACTTACGTTACGGGACTACATTGGCCACGGAATAACTAGTGCTTTCAAATTTCAATCGGACGTCTTTTACTGCAGTGCAATAAACCTAAAATTTAAAACTTCCTCTCTGCGTTTAAAAAACTTCCTCCATTTAAACCGTAAAAGATGTCCGATTGAAATGGGACGAAAACAGAAATGTTTGTTACATCGTTGTTCTTAATATAAACTCGTGAATCAGTATATCACAATATAATTAGTTGTACTTTAATATTGAAGTAGGAAGTTCAAGGAAGCGTCGCTAATAGGATTTTAAAAGGGTCTATTGCGGACGGGTGGTCATAAACCCTCCAGGTCAGTTTTTGCTGCCTCAAGTTAGGTTGGCACGACCTATAATCATGCCCCCGATCTCCTAGCGTTGCCTATTCGATCGTCGCGTCGTCGGCTGAACTCAGATTTCGTGACACTCTCAGTGATTGACAACAAATCCTAACCCTGATCCTGAGAGCGTCACAAGTTTTTATTTTGACAAGCTCTTTTCCGTAAGAATTTACGGAAGTTGGCTTTAAGCACGTTTTAGTATTATTTTCAAGTATTGCACTCGTACTCATGGAAGGACGTATTGCAATACAGTATTTACTACCTTTTTTGGTATTTATCTACGATGATCATAATCATCGTAGTATTTGTTTTTTAAAGAACGTTTTGCTTTGGTAAATAGTTGCATTTGATCTGTGTTGTATATGTACAGAGTGTTCATAAAGTCCACTCAACTCCTTCATTATCAAATAACTATTGAGCTTGATTTGTGAGAAAGTGACTAAATAAAATAAAACCTGAACACAAAATCTCACAACAAATTCGTTTACTAACTTCAAACGCGTTTCAACGACAATGTCGCCTTCCTCAGTGATGCATGGGCTACAGTAACCAATTTAAAACTTACTGTACTTAGTTAACTATAACTATAAATTAACTATAACTATAAGTTATAGTTTGGTTATTGCAGCCCGTGCATCACTAAAGATGGCACCATTGTCGTTGAAACGCGTTTGAAGTTTGGAAACTTATTGTGAGATTTTGTGTTCAGGTTTTATTTTATCAGTTCATTATTTTTGTTACTAAAACAAACCCTTATTTTTGTTATCAGGTAACAAAACTTTGTACACATGGAGGATTCAGTTCAATACTGATCCAAGTCCAATTGTTTGTCATTACAACAGAGCCGAAGCTTAAGTAAACATATTATATTTTCAATGCAATAGTGTACCAAGTCCGAGTTCACTTTTTGTTTCTAGGTAGCAGCATGTCCCGGATGTTACTGAAAAAACTGGAGTTTTCAATGCATCAGTAGATCAAGTCCTTTCTCATTTGTTGCTGTTTGTTTAAGTTCTGAACTTGTGAATTTCTTCTTAGTGTCGACTAATTATTATTACTGATTTGTTTTGTTCAGTATAATAGTGGTTTGAATATAAAACAAGTCTTCAAGTGAATATGTGGAGCCTGAAACCGCTCCCATGATGAATCATCGAATGATGAATAATTGATTGTATTTAGAACTGTAAAATCTTTCTTATTTGTCAGGTCGGTATGGTAGGATATAGAAGATTATTTTCTTTTTTTTATTAAGGCGAAAAACCTGGGTGTTTATTATCATCGCCTAAATATAGAAGATTATATTACTTGTAAAAGCTAAGAGTTGTTTTCAAAAAACATATTTTTGTATAGAAACAGGACTTTGTTTGATTTTCATAACAAATAATGTCAGTGCATAAGTGAACCAAGTCCAGCATTTTGACATAAAGCCAATCCTGGGTCCAAAATATATTCAAATTTCAACAAACTAACAAGTGCAGTATTTAAGTTAGTCCCCCAAACAAAGGTAATTTGCATAAAACAAGTTTTAGTGGTGTTCGATAATTTAATTATAACACTTAAACTTTTGGAGCTTATATCTCAGAAGTAGGTTTAGTGGACTTGAGCTATTGAACTGAACCCTCCATATTTGTGTTGCGTAACAGGACAAATTTCTTCACATATCTGACCCTGTTGATTCTGGGGGAAGAGGGGTTAACAATTTCAAATGTAAAGACAGGTCATGCAATGTTTGGCCAGTATGTAAATAATTGGGAGTACTATTTTTTAAAAAAAGGTTACTTCGTTAACTAGTTTAAGACCATTTTTATACTGACATTACTTTTCCAACGTTTTTCAAGTACACACAGAAACTCAGATAAATTAGTGGTACCGTACTACGTTTATTTACAATTTCTTTTTGTAAAAATGTAGTACATTTAACCTCAACAACCTAATTATTCCTAATATCACCAAATTAATATCCTGCATTGATGCTATAGTGAAAATATCATTTTACAGAACTTTGATTGTCCGTTACTTTGAAACGAAGCAAAATACTAAGCTCTAGTTAGAGCCATTCTGTTCCTCTTCTAATAATCTTTACAATGGTGTATTACACGACCTACCTTTACATTTGAAATTGTTACCCCCCCCCCCCACCATCATAGAAGGTCGGATATCCCAAAAAAATTTGTCCTGTTACGCGACACAAGATATATACAGAGTTTTGCTAACTTATTTTCAGTAAAAAAAATAATTCGATCACTCCGCTTAACCGCTGACGTGAGTTGAGCGAATTTCCAAAATTATTTGAGTTTTTCAACCATTTGGGAAATTGATCTTCTCACGAAGACGTTGAATAGCTGGCTGCGTGTACGAAATATAGTAGTATTTGTTTGCACCTCCTACCCTGGTTCTTGGATTTTGGACTGCTTCGCTTCGTAAACCCAGCAGTCAGCCTCGTAACATGGCATTTTAAGTTTTGATGGATTTTGGGGGAACCAGATGAGCTATAAGGTCGTGTAAAAAAAACAAAATGTGCAGAGTAAGCTTTATTTATTCTCGACGTAAAAGCCAAAAAAGTTTAATTTTGCTACGAAAAATGTCGAAAAGATTTTACTTCCGGACAAAAAGCGTGCTTCCGGTTGTTGATTTTTTGGGCTAACGAACTTGTCCGAGCGACTTAGAAGCCCAACGTGTGAACAAAATCAGACTTAAAATGCGGCAGTTAGAGTGCGAACACATATATACATTAAGTTATTTTGTTATAAAGCGACACTGAAAACGTGTTCCGTTGACCATGATCGGTGCTCATTTACTACTCACCATAAGGGTCACTGTAATAGCTCATCTTTCCAATGGAAATTCGCTAATAACGGAGGAACCATTTCTTGTACAGTTACTTATGCCTTACTATGTACTTTGCCTAAAAAGTGTACTTTACTTTACAATAATTGAATACAAAAACCACTAGGTATAATTTTTTCACAAATATAACTTTATTTAAATCGCCACATATGATTCCCCAGAAGATGCCTAACGGCGAAACATACGTAGCTATTTAAATAAAGTTATATTTGTGAAATTATACCTAGTCAATTTTGTATTCTATTATGGAGTTTCACCGAGTATCTACTGCTTTTACTTTAAATTATAACAATAATTGATTGTTACGATTATTATCTTTGCACAAAAAGAAAGAAACAGCGCTCATTTTCATCAGAATAGTGTTCTTTTACTTTTCAGTCATTGTATTAATAATGTATTGACGACCATATATGTTATATTCTGCCGAAAACAAAGCAACGAAATTTGTAAAAGAAGTTAAAGTTTTTCCGTTTAGAACAAATTCAATTTCATTACTACGATGCTGTATGTACTGGCTAGAGTGGGTTGGCTGGGTATTGATATCCTGAATGGGTTATGCTCCTTCAATCACTGGTCAATTACGTTCCTTCCCACTTCCAATCCCAGTCTAAACAAAACGGAAGAGCTCTAATAACGTCGTTTGTAGCCCTAACAACTTTACTGCTATTGTAATCACGAAGAATTCATAGCAGCCAATTAGGCTGCATTAATTGCTGAATGACCGATCGCAATAATAACCTGTAGTCTTGATTTCAAATCAATATTTCAGGTGATTTTCAATCATGTATTTGGAGTTTTGTTTATTTGGTGCTTTTAGTTTCAGATTTGATCCCTATTTATCAATAACGTTATTATAAGTATGTAGTGTTTAGTTTTACAGCTTTTTCTTGTTGTTTATTTATTATTTATGTGTTATATGTGGGTCTTTCTGTTACAGTTTGTTTCACTGTTTATCGTGGTATTCATTTTATTTAGAGTTTCTTTGTTTATATTATACTAGAGGGCTTCGCTCCTTGCTCACTTCGCTTACAAACCCCCGCGTAGACTCACGGCGAAGCGAATGCAATACAAGTGTATACTCTAATATTTTCACGCGAATGAAGATTGATAAGGACAGAGATTTTTAAATTCTATATAGGACAGAGACTAATTTCAAGTTATAAAGTAAGACCAAGCTGTGATACGGTACAGCGCTATTTCGAACTGGCCAGATGGACCTAGTAAAGAATAAACGTAGCATAATTTTAATAGTGATAGGTGTTTTAAACCTACAAGCGTCTTGCGACTAATAAACTAGTCGATTGCGTGTGGCTACATACTACCAGCATAGGTTTGTGTGCGTTTCGTTCTTCCGCTAGCAAATATAGGACAGCTTTATAAAGACGAAAACTAGAGGGTTACAGACGTAACCCTGACTGAAAACGTACTGAAATGAGCATACGTGACAATGTATGTGAGTATGTGTTATTAAACACAGCTTTCTCTCACGAATTCAAAATTATTGGATATATTACTTTTTTAGTATTTCTCCGCGAGTAACAAGTTGATGTGATAACCACCAGAGTGCAGGATAAACTCTCGAGTAGGAACGCAAATTCGGCGCGTACATACTTCCTCAAAAATGCAGATTTTTTTGTCATAAATTATCAAATTTTATTGAAATTACTTTCATTTGAAAGTAATTAAACTTCGAATGTGGTGAGCCTGTACAATTTTTGATATTTTCATTATTGAATAAAAACAATATATATAGCAAACTTTGATTTTGAGTTAAGTCAAGGACAAATTTAGTTAAAAACAAATTTAGAAACTAAATGATATCCACATTCGGATTGTCGTAACCTTTAAAATGACATATTCAGAATCATTGTCTTATCGTTATTACTCCAGTAATCTTGTTACGCGTTTAACATTGCTCTTATGGGAGTTGAAATTCAAGATGGTGGCTGGGTCTGCCGAGCCTTAAAATAAATTGATTCACATCACAGGTTTATATATTATATCATCGTATAAGGATTGAACGGATAAAAGATATTAAGTTTTCCCGTGCGTTTCTTCCAAGAACGTTAGATTGGTTTTAATGGGGTGGGTGAAGGAGATAATCCTTCCGCATAACCTTCTTCACGAATAAAGACGTAAATACGCTGAGTAACTGCCTCAAACCGATAAATAAAGATTAACTGTGCTATGAGGTGACACTGGAGTAACATAAATTCACATACATTGTACTAGTTTCTAGTTACATCATTTTTATACGAAATCAGCCTCGTGCATTCGGTAACCATCTTGGAATTACAAGATTTAGGGGTTTTCACTCATATTTCATCAACCGTTTGAAGTGTAAAAAAATGTTTAGAACAAAACTCCAAGAATACAATTTTTATATCTGCAATGATTACAGAGATTGGAGTTTTCTACCAGTGTTAGTACGGCCATTTGGTTTCCATAAGGCTTACAAGTGTATGATAACAAGGTATAGTCGATTATTTCAAAAAGAGCGATTTCTCAGTGAAAGTCAGCATATTTTTAGCCTTTTATTGGTTACAAAAACTAAAGAACGTATCGAAATACACATTTTTGGAAAGAATATTTTTGAAGTGAAAACGTCTTCCCTGGGCAGTGAATAATTCTGATCAACAGATTCGGGTAAACTCGGAGAGACATCAGCCCAGAGCGAGTGAGAAACAGCCATAAGCAACACAATTTGTGTTTAGCTATTTTCATGTATGTATTTATGGTTAAGAAATGTATATTTAATTTTGGCGAAATAAAAATTTTATTGTTTCAAATATATGTTTTCAGAAACTAAGGAAATGTTTTTTTTTTATAAAAACACATATTTAAAATACACTTTGTTTACTTGCTACAAATTAAATATATTTTAAATTTTAATTATTTTACAGTACTAATTGTAAGTGAATTATAGATGGGATGAGGCTAGATAGCTAGAGGCGGGAGGAGACGAGAGAAGATATGAAGAGATGGTGGCGGGAGAAGAGAGAATACGGGGGGAGATGGGAGAAGGCATGATGAAACGGGAGAAGACATGAGAAAATGGCAGGAGACGAGAAGAGAAGAGAGAAGACGGAAGGAGACGGGAGAAGGCATGATCAGACGGGAGAAGGCATGATGAGACGGGAGAAGACATCAGAAGATGGCAGGAGAAAGGAGGAGAAGAGAGAAGACGGAAGGAGACGGGAGAAGACAGGAGAAGATGGCAGGAGACGGGAGAAGACAGGAAAAGATGACAGGAGAAGAGAGAAGAAGAGAGGAGAAGAGAAGAGACGGGAGGAGACGGTAGAAGATAGGAAAAGATTGCTGAAGACGGGAGGAGAAGAGAGAATACGAGAGGAAACGGGAGGAAGCATGAGGAGATGGGAGGAACAGGAGAAGATAGCAGGAGACGGGAGGAGAAGAGAGAAGACGGTAGACGATAGGAGGTAGACGATAGGAGGTAGACGAAAAAGACGAGAGAAGGTAGGAGAGGGGGAAGACAGTAGGAGACGGAAGTAGACGGGACGAGAAGAGACGAGATAAAGTAGGAGACGGGAGGAGACTGGAGGAGAAAGAAGGAGAAGGGAAAGGTCAAGATTAGACGGAGTTGGAAGGAGGAGACTAAGTAGGATGGGAGGGACGGGAGAAGATAAGAGGAGACTGGAGAAGACATGAGGAAGAATAAACAAGATGGGACAGGGTAATTCTTTGTCCGTCGTTCATTAGGTTCGCGGGTCTGTAGTCAGTCATGTAAGTAATTTGTATCTTGATGTAAGTGGCTCTCGGTTGATAGCAGAATGAAACGAATTTTGCGCACATGCCACCTTTGATTCTATTTTTTTTTTTTACAATAACGGAACGCAATTAACCAAATGTTAGTTGTAACATATGTATTAAGTCTCTGTATCAGAGCGCGCTGTTTATACAAACGTCGAGTAAACGGGTCATTTTAGTGAACGAACACAAAATGGTCTGAATCTTTCAAATTACCAGTTTTACCATCTCTAGTGAAGACTAATTAAGCGGTTGGAAATAGTCATTGGATTAGAATTACAGTAGAATATATAAAACTAGAGTGAAATTGATAGGTTTTAAAATATTAGTTTGGAAGCCTCATTCAGTTGGCCAGTGACCTCTACTACTTTGGTGTCACACGTAAATAAAGGTAATAGAATTTGATTTTTCAAATTCTGAGTAAGGTGGAAACCAAATTTAGCCGGAAAACACATGCTGCGGTTTAGAAATGTCGAGTACAATTATTTAGTTGCAATCTGGTCTCTAATAACAATTATCGCGATATTTAGTTCACCGAATCCGAACAAAACATTTGAAGACAAACATATTTATGTTTTGTTTGAACGAATGGAGATACAAACATCTGACTTGTTTGACATTTATCGGAGCAACTGTCATTGCGTTACATCCAATTTACACTTAAATAGAAGACACCGTTGTGTCGTTCGAACGAATAAACATTAGATACAAGTTGGAGACATTTATTGGCGTTATAGTTGAAGCTTTACTTCGATTTAAATCAGAAAAGACTCGCAGACGCCTTTGTTTACGTTTGTAAAAATATAGTTGAGTAGGTCATTGCCAAAACCTGATATTCCTTTTAGGAAAAGTTTACAGTAGAAGCGAAACGGTATCCAAATTATTTTAATTGTTAAGCAATTGTTAAGAAGCAGCAACACATAATGCAGCAGTTATGTAATATAATATTTATGATCATTTTAACATGCATGTTTTTAAATGAACAATCTGAAACAGCATTTTTTACAAACACAAGGTGAAATATCAGGATGTATTTTGTTTTTTGCCTTACTGGACTGGATATATTTACATAAATACCTTAAGGGTCGGCTCTAGTAAAACAGAAAGCAACCTGCGACTCCAGCGTAGCGGCGGTAGGTTACGCGGACATTGCTCATCCTAAATCCATTTAAAACCCGAAATCGTTCAAATAGCGTTTTCAAAAAAATACCAAACTCTTGGGGAAAAAATTCTTCATACGAATGGCTTGATAATTTTTCGCTATAATTAATAGTTACATCGTAAAAAAATATTTAAAGTCACCCTATAGCGGCGGTAGGTTACACGGACATTGCTCAGCCTAAATCCATTTAAAACCCGCAATTGTTCAAATAGCGTTTTCAAAAAAATACCAAACTCTTGGGGACGAAATTCTTCATGCAAATGGCTTGGTTCTTTTTCGCTATAACTAATAGTGACAACATAAAAAATTATTAAAAATTAATTTTTTAAATTGTTAATAAATATTAAACAAAACGTTTTTCTTAATTTTGGAAAAGCCATTTGCATGCGTATTGGCCATAGCTTTAAAATGACATATCGTTCATAATTATCCGATCAAAAATAAAGGAAAAATATGGATTTTAATTTAACATTGGTCTTATGGAGTGTCAACCAACATGGCCGACAGCTAGAGCCGACCCTTAATTCCTTGTACCGCTCGCAGTCCTGTTTTGATCACACTTTATTCGGTGACGTACGTTCGCCTATTTTTTCTGGCATTTTCAAACCGTTTATAAGAAAATATAAAAAATGATTTGCATTTGTTTAGTGCGCGTCAAAAAACTATAAATTATACATACACACTCCACAAACATTAATACAAAATTGTAAAGTGTGATCAAAACAGGACTGCGAACAGTACAAGGAATTAAAGTATTTATATAAGGTGTTGCCTTACAGTTTTAAAATAACACATGTTGCAACTGAAATGGTGAAAATAATAATCATCTATAAACAAATCTATGCCTAGACAAATAATCAGAAAGTTTCTCCGAAAATTATTTACAGTACTAATTTGCTTTATTTAAAGAGGTAAGTGGACCTTAAGACCGGTAAACAAAAAAGAGCCTCTGAACCAGGTGTTTTGATAAAACCTAGTGCGTGAAACCTTCTTCATTTTATATTGTTCGTAAAATTGCCTAAATATGCTATGTTCTAGCATTCATTGGATTAAATATTGCAAGCACACTCGTACATAATACTATGTTTACTTTAGAGTAAGAATGCGATTGTGGCGAACTTTTTTAAGTATGTCCTATTGATTTATACGAGGCACATAAATAGAAGCCACCCTAATGTTCTTTGAGCGAATAAAGATAAACCGTCTGATTTAGGGTAATTTATTGGAGTACTACTACCGACGCGAAGGAGGTGGGTTTGTTTGGACTTACAAAGGGGAGATAAAATAAATAGACTTACTTTTTATGACTTTAAAGTAAAGACTGGACTTTTAACACATTTGCAGTGTTTATGGATAGCTAGCTGTTGCCGTACTCGACGCCCAAAATGTTTTAAATAACACACTTTTCTCTAAATATAAGTCAACGATATGATTAATAAGTTATAAACTACTTACATCGTCTGCGACTTCTATTTTCTTTTCTTTAGACGTTTCGGGGCTTATGTCCCATCATCAGATCTTCATTCAATTGAAATCGTCGAACATTAAAACAATAAAAACACTAAAAACAGGTCAATTACATTACTCAAACATTCAGCGGCCGCGCACTTCGACGTTTGAAGGAAGACTTAAGGGTCGGCTCTAGTAAAACAAAAAACAACCTGCGACTCCAGCGTAGCGGCGGTATGTTACGCGGACATTGCTCATCCTAAATCCATTTTAAAACACGCCATTGTTCAAATAGCGTTTTTTTTTAAAAATACCAAACTCTTGGGGACAAAATTCTTCATCCGAATGGCTTGGTAATTTTTCGCTATAATTAATAGTTACAACGTAAACAAATATTTAAAATCACTCTATAGCGGCGGTAGGCTACACGGACATTGCTCAGCCTAAATCCATTTAAAACCCGCAATTGTTAAAATAGCGTTTTTAAAAAATACCAAACTCTTGGGGACGAAATTCTTCATGCGAATGGCTTGGTAGTTTTTCGCTGTAATTAATAGTGACAACATACAAAAATATTAAAGATCAATGTTTTAAATTGTTAATAAATATTAAACAAAATGTTTTTCTTAGTTTTGGAAAAGCCATTTGCATGCATATTGGCCATAGCTTTAAAATGACATATCGTTCATAGTTATCCGATCAAAAATAAAGGAAAAATTTTGATTTTAATTTAACATTGGTCTTATGGAGTGTCAGCCAACATGGCCGACAGCTAGAGCCGACCCTTAACGCGGAAAGGATGATAACCCCGCTTATTTACTTCGTTATCTTGGATTCTCATCTCTCTGTCATATAGTGAATTTGACTGAAAGTTTTGTTTTTCATTTAATAGTTCATGTTTGTTTAACTTGCTGTATATATATCAAACTCCTTCATGGACGCTGTAAGCCACAGCGATGAGAATCCAAGATAATGAAGAACGGGGTTAACATCCCTTCGACGTCTTCTTTCAAACGTCGAGGTGCTCGGCCGCTGAATCTTTCAGTAATGTAATGTAGAACTACATGTTTTTAGCGTTGCTATTGTTTTAATATTTGACGACCTCAAATGAGTGAAAAGAGTGTAGATCTGATGGGGCATATGCCTCGAAACGCAAAAAGAAAAGAAAATAGAAGTCACAGACTGTATAACTTTATAGTTTATTAATAGTAAATATAGACCATAAAATTAAATTTAAAAATACATTAGGAGAGTAAGAATATATATTATAAATAATAAAGAAATAAAACCCAATATAGGCAAGCAAAGGTTTTTGCAGGTGCCTTGTTGAAGCAGAGACTATTCAGCGCTATTATTTTACACACAAAATAAAAAACTTTACACACAAAACAAAACAAACAATATTTAAAAAAACATTGGGCGTGCTTAAGACCACTCGTTGGAAGTGATAACTTCTATGACCAATTTATATTTTTATTAGTATTAATATTAGAGGAGAATAAAGGTCAACAAATTACACAAGTCAATATATTTAAAAAAAATATTATATCATATTTTGAAATTGCATGGTTATAATATCATAATATAATAATTATAATATAGTAATATTATTATAATTATAATATTAATATGTAATAATATTATAATTATAATAAGTATGCTAAAAATAGTGACCATTATAATGAAATGATGATTATAATGTATAATCGTCTGAAACCTGGGATTGGGAAGCTGACTGTATTTCCTACACACTAATATCCATCGAGTTGTTCAGGTAAAGAAAGTGTGAGAGGAATGAGAACATCAAAGTTACCTCTCGTCAGTTACCCAGTAAACCTTAGCCTCCCTACTCCCTCAATCGGTTTGCCAAAACTCTTCCACAACAAATAACCATCTCTGTACACCTGAAATTCATAAACAATATTTCGGATGCTGCTTGAATTTCACAGGAGGTTCCAAAAGTCACCGGTTTGCTCATATCCTCGATATATTCTTTTTTTGTTGAATAAATATCTCCTGTTACTTTTAAAGTATATGGTTTGAACTTGCACCAACTGTTTGAAACATGATTAACAACTCTGGTCCTCACCTCAAACCCCAGTGAATCGTGTCATGTACAATTAAAGCCAAAGAGTAGAATAAGCATTGGCCATCTGTCCTAGAAGAAACTACTCTGTGAGGAATAGATACTCCATTAACATTAAAATAAAACAATGTAAAATATTACTTTCTCAAAATGTAGAAAATATAAAATTTTGTCTAAACTTACTTCAGTTAGACAAAAATCAATCGCCTTTACAAAACTTATAACGCACAAATATAATAATAATTATTATAATTATCCCTTACATATTGAATTATTCTTAGAATTCTATGTAGAGTGCATACACTAATACCTCACTGAAAATCATTAGTCACTAAATAAATAATAATTACATTATAATGGTCACTATTTTTCGCATAATTATTATATTATAATACCATTATAATATATTAATATTATAATAATTATAATCACGTATTATTATATACTATGTATCGTCTATTTCCTCTCCACGTGCTTACTTGTCTATATATACTATGTATCGCCTATTCCATTTTCACGCTCTGACTTATGTCTACGCAAAAAGTTTGCGTGACGCTAGATTTCAGAAACATAGACAAGCGAAAGTGCCCAACGGGCCAATAGAAGTTATCACTTCGAAAACAGAAGAAATTGTAAATAGAAATTGCATGATTCAATATAAAAAGCACGATGCAAAGAACACTCAACGTGGTAATATCAGCGGTACAGCGTGCGAAAGTTGGGATGCGGCTTGGCACTAAGGGGCTATTCCAATCGGTATTGAGTCAATGACCCTAACAAAACCATGTTGCAAAAGGTAATGGGGTAGTTCGAATTATTGGATCGCTTTAACCACGAACTCGGATTAAATAAAAACAGTTTGTACGATTATAGATTATATTGGTATTCTCTTAAAATAATATATACTTACAC
>JAGFPH010000043.1:1273514-1284036 GCA_018207615.1 Philaenus spumarius
GGGGGGGGGGGGGGAAGGGATCATCTTCCTGGTCGAAGGCTACTGCACCAGCCAGTGACAGGGAAGCCTGCTCTGGATGGTCGTAGGAGCATACCCCGGAAGAACTAAGCCTCACGAGTTCTGCCCTTAAAACTGCCAGGAGGTCACCCAATCAAATGCTCTATGGGTAACGGGCGCATCCTTGCAGCAGGGCATGAGGTAGGGCTACGCGTAAGTGTACCTGACGGTGACTCGTCCAATGTGGCAGAGGTATCCCTGCCGACACGAGTACTACAGAGAAAGGAGCCCCACTGGGTATTAACCAGTGCCTTCTACACAATGTGGTTAGATCACTGGGCATTAACCAGTGCCTTCCACATGGAGTTGGTCTCGTAGGGGCAGTGACCTCGATTATAATTAGTGGAACGTTAGAAAGACCTCCTTTTCGCACGAGTGGGTGTTGGTGGCAAACCCACGGGCTCACATACACCGCACCTAACACTTATTGTGTTAATCTCTTTACTGTAGTGTCTACGAGTAGAGTTAGGGGCAGCCCAGTTGGCGGAACGCTCTACTACTCATTCCGCCTGCCAACTGCGTACTATCCTACATGAAGACATTGTTTCACAACCACTGTCTCTGACTATTCTTATACAATTGTCTGTTACGATATATATTTATACCTAATTTATATTTACCCATGAATAGTTTATTCAACAACAATTATATTTACACAGTAGGATTTTAAAACTTAAAACCGAAAGATAAGGAATTAGAATGTTTTTAGTAATGCCGAGTTGTGAGTCCAAGTCCGCAAAAGGGTAGAAGTTTCCTTGCTGCTGGCACCGCCAACTGGCTTGCCTCTTACTCTACGAAATATATTAGTAGAATTTGTTTGCACCTCAGCCTCCATTGCTACGTTCCCCTCGCAGCGCTCGACCTTGGGGCTCAGATAATAGACTGAGCTTTGCGAGTTTGAACCTCGATCTTGCGTCCTCGGGTTATGGATTGCTTCGCTTCGCTGGAGCGGACCAACTAGCTTTTTATGGAACATTTATGGTATTTTACGATTTGATCGATTTTGGGGGAACCAAACGTGCTATAAGGTCGTGTCCTATATAATTTGTTTTAAATCAACCCCAAAAAGTTTCATTCTAGTATGAAAAATCATAACAAATATTTACTTTAGTTCAAAAATCGTTCTTCCGGTTGTTGGATTTGTTGGCTAACTCACTCGTCTGAGCTACTTTAAAAACCTTTTTGTGTACATTTTGAACAAAAAAAAAGACTTATCAATCAAAATTCAAACACCTACCACTATTAAAATTATGCCAACTTTATTTTTTATTAGGCCTATTTGACTAGTTTAAAATTCTACTTTATACCGTATCACATTTTGGCCATATTTTATGACTTGTAAATTGCATCTCTTCTATATAAAAAATAAATAACCTCTGTCCTAATCAATAGTCATTCCTTGATAGAATACACTTGAACACAAAATCTCACAACTAATACATTTATTAACTCAAACGCGTTTCAACGACAAAGTCGCCATCTTCAGTGATGCACGAGCTACAATAGTCAAACTATAACTGATAACTAACCTTTAATAGTCATTCCCGTGAAAATATCATACGTATACGGAGGTAAAATATCGTACATATACGAGAATTATCGAACAACCGGCAGATGTTCTACTACATCCTGTACAGGCTAGAATCTGACCTCAGAATCGATAAGTTCGTTATCCTTGTAAGTTTGTAAACATTTCACCTTTAAATAATTGCTCTCAACAAAAGTACACGGATTACAACTTTAAGATCCGTAAAATGAGCACAAAATAGTGTAAACATTTCAAATATGTACGGTCACTTAGAAAAACATTGAAACATTTGCTTATTTTTAACGACGACCGACGAAGACGAGGAAGACAGGTAGTTTTTAAATAAAACTCACACACACCCGCATGTTCATCACTCATGAAGGTCGGATATGCAAAAGGAAATAATAAATCTGATAGAACGCAGTTGACAACTAAAACGCTGATATTTTCTTTTATCTGTCATTTTATATTCAGGTCGAACAAAAAGTCTTCCGTGTAAATGGAAAGGTAACTTCGAATACAAAGCTTTGTGACGTACGAGAAATAATTGTGATCAAAACAAGCGAAACGTTGACATTTAAAGTATTATAATTTCTAAAGACCAGGTATATAAAACCTACACAAACAATACGACTGCACGAAATTAAAATCTTCTGTTGTTTTACCTTTTCCATGCGAGAAGAGAATCAGAGTGGCCGAGCGGCTAAATATGCTGGTCCAGTCTGCTACAGCTCCGCAGGTTCGAACCGAACCTAATAATTTACAACCCCTCCCCTCCCCCTCCCGTCTTCATTAGTCAAGCTGGCATAAAAACGTTAAGCAAGAAAACATTTATAACTAGGGGCACCGCCAGTGTTCGTTTCGCTCACCAACCCCAGCGGCTACTCGTGGCGAAGCAAATGCAAATAAATTATTTTATAATCTGATATTTTCACGGAAATTACGATTGATTAGGACAGAGGCACTTGGATCTGGGTAGGGTGATAGGAGTAGCGGACACCTGTACGTAATGTAAGTGAGAGATCGAAATAGACAGGCACCATCCCCAATAATTGGAATTACGGTGTGCGTTGTAATTTCAACATTAATTTAAAATAATCTACAATCAACATTCGAAGTATAATTTCAAAGTAAAAAAAAAAAACTTCAAAAGTAAATACCTTACAAAAACAAATTAACACCTTTATTCAGTGAATATAACAATGTTAAAATAATATAAACATAACAAAAAGATAAATAACTCAAACAGTAAACAAAAGAAAAATCAAAACAAAACCTCGCTTTTTAACAACAAATTACAGAAACTTCCCGATTATTGGTTATTTAAACCGAATAGCCCGTAAGAACACTACTTTAAGTTTATTTTCAACTAAGAAACAATATAATACGTAACACATTTTACGTAGATTTTTTGTTTGTTTTTACCTAACCTAAAAACACTTTTGGTTAAGAATAATTACCTGATTCTAACTTTGTCAAGTTGGTTGCTATGGTGATAAATATAAATGCTTTAAAGAAATATATTTTGTTTCAATATTACAGGCCTAAATCAAAATTTTCCTGAAAACCTCTAAATTTGTCCATAATTTTTACATTTTGTATTAATTTTTTTTCAATATTTAGGAACCCTAAATATTTCCTGGATAAAATTTAGCCTAAATTAGTCTTTAGTCCTCTACAATCGAATGAAAGTTTCGTCAAAATTGGTTCAGCCATTCCGGAGATTAGCACGCACAAACAAACAAACAAACAGACAACAAATGAAAACATGTATGTTTATTATTTATGTTTTGGTAACAAGTGAATAAACCATACGGTCTTAGAAGAAAGGATTTATTTCGAAATCACAGACAGACACTTCAATTTTATTTGATGTATGGATTATAACGGAGGCTACATCTGCTCGAAATTTAGTATCTCCGGACAAATGGCGGATATATCCGCAGATAAAACATAATCAATAGTGAATATTTTGTTTATTTTAAATATTAATAAGAACGTACACATGGTTAAAACCTACAATACTGTACTTTTTGTGTTACGGTATAAAGGGATATTTCGTTTGCTGAGTTGGCAATAGTGGCCGTTGTCTGCGCAACATCTGGAAGCAAGTGCTTGGTTAAAATCGAGTCGGTGTAACTTTGCGCAATGAATACAGACCACTATCTTTGCGCTATCAGTACTGGCGAGACAAAAATGGCGCCAAATCCCTTTCCCTTGACTTTCACTGTAAGAATAATTTGGGGGAAAATCTGAGAATAAAATAGGTAACATGCAAATAAGTTGTGTTTATAAAACGACATGTACACCGGATTCCATGTTCACCGTTCAGTACAGGTCTTACGGGAGATAGTCATTATATTACCAAAACTGGAAACATCACGTTTATTTTCATGCGGGTTGCATCAACTTTCCTCGCGACCCTCGTAAGGCGCTAAAGTAGATTTGTTTTTTTTACGGCTAGTACCGGTGAAACTGCCATTTGATTAACATGGCTTATGGGCGCTCCATACTGCACGGTGAACGTGGAATCCAGTGTAGTAATATAGTATCTATAATAAAATGTTTGCAACATGGACAGGCCGCAGTTTCAGTTGTAGGTTAAGTGGTCGAAAAATTTGAAAGTTGGGCTATAAATACTTTAGAATTTCTAATAATTTTAAAAATCATTTAGTGTCCGATTTTTATGGTAATGTTTGTTTTAAGATTCTACATGTCAAAAGTAGGAAATTAAATTCATTAATAGCTATGAAAATACTTGTAAGATTAAAAAACGAAAATAATTGATGCACGAATAGTTCATCTAAGTCACTAACAATTTTACAGCACTGCAAATGATATGAACTGTTCAACAACAGCTACTTCCTACACTCCTTACTATTATCTACCGTACTGCATGCGTCCCACGTTTTTCGTTCACAATCACAAACGAGAAACTATTTTATACTTTTTAGTCCGTTTGAAAAAAAGTACTTTTTGTTATTAGAACAAAAATATTAAAATAATTGTTTTCTGATTTATAGTATTGTGTTTGTGAAATTTTGCAATCGATTTTAATCGTCTTGGTTAGCTTATGACAGGCAGTTCTGAGCTATTTAAAGTTTTAAGTTTCTAGCTCATCGAAAAGTCAGTTTAAAATCTATTGCAAAATATGTGCCTAACAAACAAACAAGCAGACAAGAAAGCGAGTTATTATTGCGTTGTCATCCAGTTTAAAGTTTTATGTCTCTAGCTCATCGGGAAATCAGTTTAAATTCGATTAGAAAATGTTGTTACCTAACAGACAAACAAGCAGGCATACAGGAAAGCCAGTTATTATTGTATTTTCATCCAGTTCTGAGTTATGTTTAAAGTTTTATGTCTCTAGTTCTAAGTCGGGAAGTCAGTTTAAAATTGATTTCTAATTTCGGACCTGATCAGACAAACAAGAGAGCGAGGTAATAAAAACGTGGTAAAAATGTAATCAATTAAGTTAAAGAGATGATTTTTTAAACACTTTAGTTGTACTGAAAGATTCATTCTTTAAATGTTGTTTGTTTATAAGCCAAGCAATTATTATTCTCTGTCAATAATGTGTATAAATGTCTTACTTTTCAATATTTACTTAGCCTAAGTAAGCTACGGGGCGAAACCATGGTTTTAAATCCTCAAATAAATTATAACTACATTAATAAATATTGTGTGTTAAGTTTTTTCTTTAAATTTGGATCTACCAAGTACAAATGTAGCCATAATATACAATTGAATTTTCAATTTTTACCATACAACTTTTGCTATACAAATTTTCAATTATTTCAAAGACTAGTATCAAATTTAAATGTTGTATCTTCTTTTAACTCAAATATTTTTTAAATTATCTATTACCTTCCACGCATATTACAAAATATGATTATGCAGTTTATTAAATTAAAACAATACATCAGAAAAAATTCAAAACAAAACAATCTAAAAAAAACCTCCTCATACAAAAATAGCTGCTGAGGAATGATTAAAATTATACAAAATACACAATGAAACCAATTTAAATTGATTGCGTGTACGCCTGATGGAGCTCATTTACATTTATTCACTTACATTAACGCAGAATCATAATATGACACAACGCATACACATACATCCATACACATATAAATAAACCTACATACATACACACTTATAAATAAATGTTAAGCTTGACTTCTGAGAAAATATACTTGATAGAATAAAACTTGTTAGAATCTCACAACTATTTCGCTTAATCACCCAAACGCGTTTCAACGTAAATATCGCCATCTTCAGTGATGCACGAGCTAAAATAATCAAACTATAGCTATAAATATACAATGGTTTGTATAAATCCAATGAAACATTGTTAGGTTAGTCGTAGTTTGTTTATCACTGAAGATGGCGACAATTCCGCTGAAACGCGTTTGGGTAAATAAACGTGTTAGTTGTGAGATTCTGTGTTTAAATGTTATTCCACCAATAGTACACGCTTACACACCTACTTAAAAACATGCGCATATTATAATACTGTACATTATCCAAAACCCTAAAAAAAAAACAAAGTCTGTATTTTGTAAAATTCTGTTTTGTTTTGGTTTTATAAACTTTACGACGACTTTCATCCATCGATGAAAGTGACTGATTGTGCAGGATGATGAAACCATATAGTTTCGAAACCGTTATAGCCTTTACAAGATGGGTAATAAATTGCTAGAACAAAATAGGCGGAAGCTTCAATATACCAAACAAATCTTTCAATATCTTCAGTCGAAAAACTAAGGAGTCATTTTTTGGTTACATTTTAATTCCTGTAATGGATGTTTTGAGGTGATGCCATATGGTGCAGTAAAATTTAGAAAATAAAAATAGCCACGATTTCATAAACACAATTATTATTGAGTTTTATAGTTCTACAAACATTGGTTTATCTAGTTTTACATTTACATTTAAGCAGAATTCATTAATAGCAATTCAAAATAATAACAACAATACCTTATACATAGAAGAATCTCAAAAAAATAATTTGTAAATATACAAAAAGAAAACAAGAACAGTAACTTGGCGAAAGATTAACCTAATAAACTTGTTTGGGGGCCTTGTGATAATCAAGCTGATAGTTCCATATTTTAACCTGAAATAAACAAAACCATTACAGATTTTGATAGGCCCTTGTCCAGGACAAACACGTTTAAATCAATGTTCTCAAAAATATATTTGCATTACTTTAATTTGTATGAGATGCATTTTTAAGGTTTAATATTTTGGATTAAAATGCTCCTTCACAATTTACGTACATTTTAAAGGCCTACATTAAAAGTAGGATAGGTATAGTTCATTTCACCTCAGCGTGAGGCAAAACCAAATGACCGTAATAAAACCCTTACCCTTAGGCCTATTGTGCGACATCGGGGATGGGCACTTGTCGTCTGCCTTTGTATTAGAGTTATTGCTGTTTGTCCCAGTGTCATTATGCAAACTTTTTCAATTGAAAGAAAAACTTAAAACAAAATATATCACTCGCTGTGTTTTGATCGCGTGATTATTTTTATACCAAATATGAAGGAAATCGGTTGATTTTGGGGAAGGAAAAGTAAATAATTAAATCCTATGTGTTTTCAAATAATTTGTATCATCATGAATACGGAAATAAGTGTTTACATTGAATAATGATGTTGAGTTTTATAAAAACCTCTTACTTACTAGGTACTGTACACAATAATCATCACCATATAGTGGCCTGACAGTTTTTTTTGTTAATTAAATGCAGTATTAAAATATAGACATAAAGTAATACTATTAAATAACTGTACTATACAGGCTGTCCCATAAGTAAAGTGCCAAACTTCGGGAATGGTTCTATGTTTTGCCTGTCCCTAAATAGTCTATTAAAATTTTGTTTAGTGTGCAAGTAGCTAGAAGGAATAGCCTATGTTTAATTTTTATCCGTGCTATGTAGGCTACTACAATAAGATGTGTAATTTTATATTTTCGTGTAGCCCATGCTCTGTTTGTCTATAATATTAAGATGTATTTAATTTTAATTGGATTTTATGTTCGATGTATATAGAACAGTTATTTAATAGTTTTACTTTATGTCTATATTTTAATACTGCATTTAATTAACAAAAAAACTGTCAGGCCACTATAATGTGATGATTATTGTGTACAGTAGTAAGTAAGAGGTTTTTATAAAACTCAACATCATTATTCAATGTAAATTTATTTTCGTATTCATGATGATAAAAATTATTTGAAAACACATGGGATTTAATTATTTACTGTTCCTTCCCCAAAAATCAACCGATTTCCTTCATATTTGGTATAAAAATAATCACGCGATCAAAACACAGCCAGTGATATATTTTCTTTTAAGTTTTTCTTTCAATTAAAAAAGTTTTCATAATGACACTGGGACAAACAGCAATAACTCTAATACAGAGGCAGACGACAAGTGCCCAACCCTGATGTCGCACAATATGCCTAAGGGTAAGGGTTTTATTACGGTCATTTGGTTTTGCCTCACGCTGAGGTGAAATGAACTATAGACTACACCTTTGTGTAAAAAAAAAACAAAGTTTGGAGATCTGAAAAAAACATCTTTTTAAGGTTTAATATTTCACTCTGTTTATGTTAACTCTCTATAAAGACACAAAAGGTGTGCCAAAAGGTAATATCACAAAAAGTTTAATATCCATATATATATAAATCATTGTCGGGTTTGTTACACCACTTATAACTCAAGAACGGCTGAGCCAATTTTTATAATCTTTGATTTGTTGGATTTGTCTCCGCCCCGAATAGCAGAATATCTATTAAAATATAGGAAAAAAACATAAATAAAATTAAAAACACAAAATAATTTTAGGTTAGGCAGATTGATGAACTAACACAGCCAATAAAATAAACAGATACAACAGTTGATTCAAATGTATAATCTATATAATAAAATAAAATGCTGTTCGTTGGTAAGCGCATCACTTGAGAACGGCTAGACCAATTTGGTTATTTTTGTTTTAAAATGTTTGTAATAGTCCGAATTAGGTTTTTATGGAATGAAAAATTTGAAATGTTTCCCGGCAAAATGTTCAAATTCGGGGAAAACTGAACATCGTTTTTTCTACGAACAGACCATAACTCACGAAAACAGCTGTTCTAATAAAATTCTTAGTAACACATGTTTGTTACCATAGCAACTTTACTTAGCATTTATAATCAATTTATTATTCTTAAAAAAACCAACAGCTTTTTTAGGTTAGATTGACCAAATTAAAACAAACAAAAACAAAAATCAACTAAAAATGCTTACTATATTTTATTTCAATTCAAACATTGGTTGTTACATAACATACATAAAACAGCTGAGTTGGATCAAAAACTGAACATTATTTTAGGTTAGGCCTACAATGAACCAAAACACGTCTATTTGCAACCAATTGGGTTAATCAAGAATCAGTTTTTTTTTCAATTTTTCACAACTATAAGTTTTTTTAGATTAGGTAAAAGCAAACAAAAGGTTTACAGTATTATCTATAAAGGTTTACAAACTATAAAATCTAAATTTGTGTAATATATTCTTAAGTGACATAAAAACCATTTTGCAGTTCGATTACTTAAGTCAATGCAATGAAATTGAATAACTTTACTACTCTTTAAATTAAATCAAGCAATAGTGAAGCATTGCTGAGTCCACTAGTTAATTATAGAATAAAAAAGAAAAAGTATAGTATATTTTATTCAACTATTTTGATTCGAAAATCCAAATACATTTCGAGATAATAAGTGAAAGATTACATCTGCCAACAAAAATTGCGCCATTTTGTATATTTGGCTGTAGAAAATAATAAGAATTAAATGTATGTCATTTCGAACAATATTTTTTGAGGTTGTGTAACCACCATTGAATGACATTTAAAAGAAAACCATTAATTTAAACTTAAATTAAACTCGTTAAATATTTAAACTTCTCGTGAAACTAAGTTTTGAAACGTAGAAGATACAACGCATTAATTTCTCTTCATACATAATTTGTTTTCGAAATATTATGCAATGTTCATACGCCCAACCGGTACTACATCTTCGACGAATTACAAATAATAAATTCCAGTTTTGAAGTTACACTACAGTTTGGGCGAAATCTGTAAATCCGATTTTGAGAAATAATAACCGATCTCATGATATTTGACTCATAGCTTCGTCAAAAAGAAGTCGTCGTGTCGTAGTGCCTGCCCGTAAGTACGTCTAAGCGTCTAAGCTAGAACAGAGCTCAGAGCGCTGACCTGGGGCTCCATCCTACATCCCGGGCTTCACGATTCTATATTGATTAAACTGGGGATGCAAGATTCAGTATTCAGTTGTTTCTCTCTACTTTTATATTGTTTTAGCTATATTTACGCTTGTTGTTTATTTTCTATGTTTAATCTATATTTAAATTAAGTTGTATTATATTAAATAAAGTTTAGAGTTTTAGAGACTCTTGAGATAAATCAGATTTAAACAAGACAAATTCAGACTCCATCCCCTCTCCCCACAACTTGTCTTCCTTTACTTCACTCGCTTTCCCTTCTCACTCTCTATATCTTTCGTTAACTCTCTTCGTCTCTCTCGTTCTTATTATATTACTCTCTTTCATTTCTTTTCTTTACATGCTTTATTTATCGCTTTCTCTATACATATAGTATCATATAGTTTATACTTGATTTCGCCATCTCACCTAACTTTCTATCGCCCTATTTTACCAACTTATTTTGAACTCTTTATTTATCTCTCACATTTTCTTGTCCTTTTCATTACTTTTACATTTACTAGTTCTCTCACTTTTTGTATTTAAATCTCTTTCCATCCATTCACTTTTTCTGACTTTAATTTGCAAACTGTATCTCTTTTTCCATCCGTTCTCTTACTCTATGTCTACAATTATCTCTTTCAATTTCCTCTACCAAATCTGTATTCCTT
>JAGFPH010000043.1:1313451-1349126 GCA_018207615.1 Philaenus spumarius
TTCCAGTACAGTAAGGCAAACACAAACAAATGAATTGTAAATATTATTGTATATACTATATATTGTAAATATTATTGTGTATATTTTATATAGGTTGGGTGAAAAGTTTAAGAATGCCTTAATTTTACTTTCTCACTATACTATAGAAAGTATAGTGATCGCAAAAAAATCGATGATATCGGCATCATACTGTGACTAAACAGTTTAGGTCAGTCCTCTGGTTTTTTTTCTATTTATATAAAGTGGTAATACCTACGACAAAATATTATAATCATACAAATATTTTAATCATACTGTTATCGGCAACATACTGTGACTAAACAGTTTAGGTCAGTCCTCTAGTTTTTTTTTTATTCTAATTATATAAAGTGGTAATACGACGAAATATTATAATCATACAAATATTATAATCATACTGTTATCGGCAATATACTGTGACTGAACAGTATAGGTAAGTCCTCTAGTTTTTTTTTATTTTATTGTAATTTATATAATGTCATAATACGAAGAAATATAATCTATAATTTTACTTTTTTGTGTACTTACAGCTCTCAGTCCTTTATTTTTCTTTTTTATTCCCTGGTGACGTACGTTTCGCCTTTTCTATTCAGGCATTATCAAACCTACACTTCACTAGTCTTTACATTTGTTAATGCGCGTCAAGTTTTTAAAATGAAACACTTATACAAAACATCCACAAACAACATGTAACACATAACACAATACAACAACACTCGATAGGAACATTTAAATTTTATTCATAATTGCGCGAGCCGAACGTACGTGTGGCCGCGATCGTTTTTTGCAAGCTACTGATTTTCCTTATCAGCCCAGTGTGCTACCTAGCTTAAGTTGGAGGGGGTCCATCTGAATGATTTTTTCAAATATATTGTTGGACTAGGGGAGACCCCTGCGTGCTCCGCACGCCAACCCCCAATGGAACCTTCTAAATACAAATGTTATGTTCTATTTATAATAAAGTTAAATGATTAATAACAATAACTTCAAACTTAAGATAATAAATAATGATAAATGTACACATCAAATGATTTCTTATATTTCATAACAGCAGTTATAATAATGGTTAAAAGAACCAGTATGGCTCAGGTCTACACTTTAAAACCCTAACCTAAAATCTAGAAATACAAAAATAATTGCTTCAAATTTTGAAATCAGCTGTTAATGGAAATATTGGAACAGACAGCTATAATATATTGTCTGTTCTTTTATTCAATTTATTGTTATGGTAATAAATGTAAATACATGTGTTGGTTTATCATTCTAGGCCTAACCTAAGAGTTTTTTCCGACTAAATTTACAAATATTTAAATAAAAAAAGGTTTTTATCGAAATGAATTAGAGCCTAAGTTACTCAGATAAAGTGTAGCTTTTTATCAGTAAAATTATTTTTTCAATCGCTTCAGTAGTGCCAGAGATTACCCCCTACATACAAACAAAGAAACTTTACCTCTTTATGATATTAGTATAAATGTATGAAGAGTAAATAGGACAGCCATACAACCTTTCAAAAATCACACTTATAAGGTTTATCTATGTGTGTGTCAACATGTATCTTTTATAGGTTAATAAGTAGCAGATTTTATTTAAAAATATAATTTACTTTAACTGTCATATTATTTTACAGAACAGCTGTTTTATGTTTTTAATTTATTTATTTAATACCAAAGTTTTAATGTAAACTGCAGAACAGCTGTTGTATGTCTTTAAATTCTCATGTATTTCTTATGGGGATTTTTCGTTTTTCGAGAATCTCAAAAACCCCTTAGTTTTTAATTTTAGAAAAAACTTATATTTTTCCCTCGTTCCTTGAATCGATACCTTTAATTTGTCACCTCTCCCATCATCCTCCGATTTACCAAATTCCCACAATTTTGAATCTAAAATTTTGCTTACAGAATTATATATAAGGATTGGAATAATGTTTTTGCAATAATATTGTTGGAATAAAATCAGTAGCTTGCAAAAAACGATCGCGGCCACACGTACGTTCGGCTCGCGCAATTATGAATAAAATTTAAATGTTCCTATCGAGTGTTGTTGTATTGTGTTATGTGTTACATGTTGTTTGTGAATGTTTTGTATGAGTGTTTCATTTTAAAAACTTGACGCGCATTAACAAATGTAAAGACTAGTGAAGTGTAGGTTTGATAATGCCTGAATAGAAAAGGCGAAACGTACGTCACCAGGGAATAAAAAAGAAAAATAAAGGACTGAGAGCTGCAAGTACACAAAAAAGTAAAATTATAGTTAAATCAACCAGTCCAGTAAGGCAATCAGAAATAATTAAATAACATTGTAATCAATTCAAAATTGTAAACTTATAAAATTATTAAACAAAAATTAAAGATTTCTTTGTATAGAACAGTTAATTACAACCTTATATATATAGGCCTATAAAACAAAAATAGCCTAAAATTGTAACTTACATTACATTACAAATTTATTCAAATACAAATAGCAATCACAAATTAATTAATTTTTTTATAATAAATATTAGTCACAGAGCTGTAACAGATATTTCTAGCCTGAAGTAATAACCTAATATTTAAGCTCCTCCCATGTTTTATCTGATTGGTTCTTTCTAAAACCTGGACTATTTGTAGTCCAGTACATATTTTTAATACACAGTAGCCTTCATTTGGTCCAGATTCAATTTAACGTTCTGGACTTTTTGAAACTCTTGACTACATTATAACTCCTCACTATTTAGGCGACCTGGACCATTTGAAAACTGGACTAAATAAAGGCATCCCGTAGATAAGTTTTAAAAAAATATAGTGCTCTTCTTTCCTGAATTTGTTAAACAATAAAACTGTGTTTAAAAAAATGGTCATTGTAACGGGATGCCTCTATTGGGTCCAGGTTTCAAAAGTACCAGGTCGCCTTAATACCGAAAGTAAAATAACACCAAGTCTATGTCATTTCATTTAGCCCAGGTCCTGGACCAAATGAAACTGAATACTGGTTAGAAATAAACAAAATCCATTAGAAAACCAAATTATAACACCGTTGCAGCTTTTTCAGTGGGGTGTGAAAAATCAATCACATTGTTTTATGTAACCAATGAAGAATATATATATCAAGTAAAAGTTTAAATTATTAAAACCAAAATCTGTAAACTCAGAAAACCGTTTCATAATAGAATTGGCAACTATTGTCAGGGACAGTTAATTATTAGAGCTTTGCAATGGGTTGTGTACTACATTTATTTGGTCATGCTGATAGTATGCTGATAGAGTACTTTTTAGGATGACGATGGGTATAGCCTATTTGTTATTTATTTTGAAAGTACAAGTTTCACTGTATGTATAAACGTAAAAAATAGAAAGATTAAATTATTAAAACCAAAATCTGTAACCTCAGTACACCGTTTCGTAATAGAATTGGCAACTATTGACAAGGACAATTAGTTATTACAGCTTTACGATGGGTTGTGTAGATTTACTTTTAGAAAGTTCAGTAGAATTACCAACTTACAGTGACTGGAAACTTTAATTTATGTTATTTAAAGGCCTATTTCACTAGGTTTTTTTTTATAAATCAGGTGACAGATGGAAGTTTTTATGCGTCTAGATAAAATATGAGTTACCTACTGTTAATCCCAGCAATAGGCTAACTAACTAGCCTACTGGTAGTTTTTCTAGCCTTATAATGCTTACGCGGGGTAAATTTACTATACGACCCATGGCTGATATTTTTGCAGACGGCGACCTTGTTTTACATTCTACTGTTAAATGTTGAATACAGGTAAACATTAAGGTGTGTCCACACTCGTGCGCTTTCGTCTTCAATTTTCAATTCAACTTGCTTTTCAACTTTCATTTCATCTTTCGTCAAAGGCATGCGTTTATTGAATGCGTTTGTTGAATGCCTCTTTACGTCCACACTAGATGTTCAATTTCCAGTCAATTTTCTCCGTGGGAAGGCACAACATGGAAAAAGACGCTAGTATACTTTTAGGTAAAAGTGCTGCTTATGTTTTTATAAGTAGTAGAAAGAGAAAACGTCGTTCAAAGTGGACAAAATATTATCTAAAGAAACAAATGTTGTAATTTTACGTGAATTGCAAGAAGACGAAGAACCATTTTTCAAAAGCTTTACGCAAATGTCTCGGGAAATTTTTACAATCTTCTACAAGTTATAGAACCAGACATAACCGTATTAAAAGACAAAATATTTAACACAATTAAATCAGTTTCATAAAATATTAGCTCCTTTGCTACATTAGGAATCGCCTGACAAATTTTTAAATTCTACAGTGATTATTTTTTATATATAGGCCTATATTATATATGTGATTAATTCAACTATTTCAGATAAACTTTTTTCGGCGAGTAAAAAACTATTTGAGATCAAAACTGGTTGCGGAACGATTAAATGCACTTGCTTTGTTAACTATAGAATCAGATTTGCTCATGTCTCTAGATTGTGATGACATTATCAATAATTTTGCCATTCTAAAAACAAGACGTAAAAATTTGGGCCAATAAGCAATAATTTTTGTACAAAAGACAATAGCATAAATAATGGTATTGTTGAATGACATTAAGTCATATACCTCATTATTATAAGGCTACTGATTATAATAAAATAAAATATTTGCTTTCAGAAAAATGCATTCTATTGAATAAAACAAACTAATTCCACCACTTAAGAAATTTCAAGGGTGGGGGAGGGGCGGCAATTTTGGCAACTGCATAGGGGCGTCAAATTTCTAAATCCGGGCCTGCTTAGGCCTATATGGTAACGTTAAAAGTAATGGTTACTGGTATGCCTATCCTTTAAAAGTGGTATTAGTTGTTTTTAGAATAACCGCAAGCATTTGTTTTTTATTCTGAAATCACTGTATCTAATAAAACTAAAAATAGAAGGGTAAAATTACAAAAATATGAGTGTTCAAACCTATTTAAAAACATGAACATATTGAGAGTTGCCGTCAAAACAAATAAACATCTTTAATTTACCTAAGTTATGCATGCCAAAATTTGTAGGCTGTGGATTTCTCTTTTTTTTGCTGTCTTCTGTAGCCGAGGCTATTTAATCACTATTTATTCTGTCTGAAGAATGTGACTTTAATCAAGATTAGTAATTGCATCTTCCATATTTTATGAGATATATCTGAAAATAGGAATGAATTATATGTAATTGCAGTAAACACCACCTAACGTAAGCAAACACAAGGTATTATAAAGGTTAGCCTACAATAATAATGTTACATATATTAACCTACAACTAAATTACATGTTTGGTTTACAATTATTTAAAACCTTTAGAAATAGGTACTATATGCCATTAAATGAAATCACTAGGCTACGTTTTACAGCGATTCTTCCCAATACTTTAAAAACTCTGATACAATAATACGAGGAGAAGACCTGTGTATAAAAAGATTACACAAAAAGAAATTAAGGAGTGGTAAATTTTTAGTACCAATTTTTAGTGGTACATCACTACTTGTATTATCAAGGTTAGGCCAAGGTTACTACGTAGAAAAGGCCTGGGACAGTATCAGCTGGCGACCTTTGTAATGAAATTACGAAAACGTACCATCTTATATAGGCCTATATGCTTACAAATTGGAAACATACTGTGACTAGACAGTTTATAAGTCAGTTTAAATTAAGGTTTTTCCTTTTATTACGCAACCCAATCAATGACAAAACATTTAATTAGTGGAATAGTAGACGAAGTTTAGTGGGTCTATTAATTTGCAAATACCCTACAAATTTATGTTTGTTTTAAAGATATAGGTTTTTTAAAATTTTTGTTCAATTTGTAGGATATAGGACTATCCTTTAGATAGGTTATTTGTATCAATTATAACAGGCGATGAGAAATAACCACCCAGGTTTTCGACTTTAAACCCCCCCCAAAAAAAATGTATCAATTATAATATGTAAAATATGTGTGGGCCTATGGCTTTACTAAAATTATACATAAGCAGTGACTTCTCACAAAGTATTTTAGGTTAATAGGAATATTTTAGCATGTAAGTAGGCCTAGGGATATATTTAGGCGTTACCATATATTAAATTATACAGATAATTTTTCATTAGTAGGCCTAGCCTATTTATATTTATTGTCAGTCGAAAACAGAAAATTTTGAGTTTAGTTACATTTATTCCTATATTAATTTTGTTTTTGTGATAAATTTACAACTGGTGTGACTCTTCATGAAACACATTGGAATAGGGAATCGTGTCATTTTAACATGAAATGTAAACATTTTTTGGGCGTAACTTTACTATTTGACTCTAACCTAATATTTTGGCAGACAACGACGTTGTTTCACATTCTACTGTTAAATGTTAAATACAGGTAAACATACTGTGACTAAATAGGTTAGGTTAGAAGCTTTTAGGTATTTTTTTAATTATTATTTTTGCATTTCTGTTAGCTCTAGGTTAGCCTAGAGTCGAATAGTAAAGTTATGCCGATTACTTAGAAATTTTGTAGCTCATAGGTTGACACATCTGCTGAAATACTGCGAGTAGGCTAGTAGTGGTATTCTACAATTTCGCCGAATAAAATTGCATTAGCCTATTAAATATTTGCCAACCAAGATAACCTTTAGCCAAACATACTGTGACTAAATAGGCCTAGGTTAGGTTAGAACCTTTTAGGTATTTTTTATTATTATTTTTGCATTTCTGTTAGGTATAGGTTAGTCGAATAGTAAAGTTGCGCCCAAATTGATTAGCCTATGACATACATAGGGCCTAATGGTTTGAATATGCAAATTACAACTAGTACTAATTTGTTTTAACACCTTGTTATAAATGTTTAAATAAATATAAATAAGCAACTTACCTGGATAATAACTGTTACATGTTCAGTTCAAATCACAACTGCTGAAGGATAATTGTGTTGCAAAGTGTGTTAGGCTAAGGACTTTATAAACAGCATCCAAAAAAACCTTGTTGAATAACAAAGAAATTACGTATATTACGAAGTGTTAACAAAAGAATTCTCTTGAAAGAAAGCGATTTAAAAAATATATAGACAAAAGATGATTACGACAAACTACATGTGCTAACTGCTAACTAACCATAATATCCTTTAGCCATAATCGATTATTGGTATTACCATGTGATGTGCCACTGCTAGATCCCAAAAGATCCCATGTCGCAAGCGGCAAGCACACGATCTTGGCAAGAAGATGGTCTTGGTTTAACGGTTAACATGCTAACTAGATTTAGTTTCGCTATATCGAAACTTGACCAAATTTGATTTAGTAATAATTAATTATTAAGTTATAATTATTATTGTTTACTATTATAATGTGTTATTGCTATCTATACCTCAATATAAATTTAATATTAAGATTATATTAGTAAACCCCATTTGTTATAGTTATTATGTGGTTGAATATTGGCTTAAGTCAAAGAAAATTCGTCAATAGATTTAAAACAAATGCATGAAATTTACCATTACTTTCATAAATTAAAAAAGATTTTGTTTGTTTTGTGTACCTATAATATAAAAATGTCAATCACTAAATTAAGATATCTTTCACACGAGTAAGATACCTACTACAATTATTATTTGTATGATAAAGTTTATCAAAAAGTACCATAACATAGACAAATTTTAATTTTAGCCCAATTGAACAGTACCTACCGTGCCAATTCTGTTTTATATACTATATATTCTGTGATTTTTCACGGGGGCTTACTAGTAAAAGATTATTTACCACTGAACTAATTAATAGAATCCATAAACAATAACTGTATAAATAATAACGTATAAAGGCAGCACTAAAATCAAATTATTCCTAAACTGTGGCCTAATTTCCATGAAAATCAACGGAAAAACTAAATTGAACGAAGAAACAGTTGAACTAAATTGAACAGTAGATACTTTACGTTTAACTGCTACTAAATATATTAAATTTTATTTAATTAATTAATTTAGGTATTTATTCTCAAACATATTATATTTTTAAAACAATCTGTAGTGTACCAGTAACAGGCGCACTTTCTTCAATCTTAGGTTTCCAAGCCAATTTATTAATAGTTCTCTCACTCATTTATTTTTAATGCTAATAAGTCTTACATAGAAATACATTAAAATTATATTAATAATAATAATATCATACTAAAAAAATCCTGGGTGACTCCAGGATTGTTAAGCTTTCATAATTTGACAAACATTATATCAATCGTTTATCCTATCCTATCCTATTACTTTAAATGAGCAATTCTTGTATCTATCTTTGTATCTGACGCGGATCTCGAAAACGGCTCTAACGAATTCAAAGCAATTTTGTATTTAGGTGTAGTTTTGATTTTTAAGTACACCCATATAGTTGTACTTCGTGTAAAAAGGCAATTTTTTGAGAAAATCTAATTTAAAAGTTGAACATTTTAACATAGGGTCTTATAGGTTGCCATGTTGGTTACAAAATAAAATAACAACGAAATAGTAAATAAAGCGATCAAGACAGCTGTTTATAAACAAGCCAATTTATACTAAAATCAGCTGTTCATTGGATAGTTTTTAATTATGGTTAAAAAACAAGCTAATTTATACTGTTTTAGCACGTTGGAATTAGAATAAATTGGGCCTGATTTAACAATTTATCTTGTCAAAAAAAGGTAAACTTGGCAAAGATGGATAAATTCTAATAGTCAATTTTGTAATATAGGCCTGGCTCATTTCTGAAACATAGTATTGAGTTAATCCTGCAATAATTTTTATAGGCCTGGTTTCAAAACTTTAGTTGACAGAAGATAGTAGAACTAGGACTAAAATCGTAATAAAAGCCTCTCGTGTTTCTAAAGCATGAATTTGAGGTTATAATTAATTACTGTTAATATATTTAAACCTGGTTTCATAATTGTACAAACCTATGTACAAACGAGCCAAAGATTAACGAGATTCTTTAGCGAATTTTACAACTGCGAGCGAAGCAAAGCAGCCATCTGAGGCGGGGTTGGGACGAGTAGCGTCCAAGGGGCAGAGCCCCTAGTTACTTTAAATGAGCAATTCTTGTACCTATCTTTATATCTATCTATCTTTGTATCTGTCGCGGATCTCGAAAACGGCTCTAACGAATTTAAAGAAATTTTGTATTTAGGTGTAGTTTTGATTTTTAAGTACACCCATACCGGTATAGTAGTATTTCGTGTAAGAACGCAATTTTTGATAAAATCCAATTTAAAAGTTGAAAAATTTTAACATAGGGTCTTATGGGTTGCCATGTGGTTACAAAATAACAAGGAAATAGTAAATAAAGCGATAAAAACAGCTGTTTAAAAACAAGCCAATTTATACTGTCTTATCAGCTGTTCATTGAATACTGTTAAAAACAAGCTAATTTATACTGTTTTAGCACGTTGGAATTAAAATAAATTGGGCCTAATTTAACAATTTATTTTCTAAAAACAAAGGTAAACTTGGCAAAGATGGATATATTTCAATAGTCAATTTTGAAATATAGGCCAGGCTCATTTCTGAAACATAGTATTGAGGTTATGTTAATCCTATAATAATTTTTACTATATTTAGGCCTGGTTTCAAAACTTTAGTTGACAGAAGATAGTAGAACTAGGACTAAAATCGTAATGAAAGCCTCTCACGTTTCTAAAGCATGTATTTGAGGTTATATTTAATCTTGCAATTACTGTTAATATATTTAAACCTGGTTTCATAATTTTAGTTGACAGAAGATTAAAGAGATTCTTTAGCGAATTTTCCAACTGCGAGCGAAGCGTCCAGGGGCAGAGCCCCTAGTCATACTAAAATGTAAACAATCAATATATATATATATATATTTGTTATTATTACAAATATACCACATTGTATTTATTTGTTTAGATCAGATTTTAACTTAAAACAAAATCAAATTGCTTGAACATATCCATAAATTGTGTTTAGATGCTTTCATAACAAAAACAATAGGCTTTTGAAAAATTATTTCTTATTTAGTCTTTTAAAACCTTACGATTATAATAGCAAAACATTTTTTGTAGTAAAACAATACTAACTCAAACACCCACATAATATTATGTGATACACTTAAATAATAAACCACTATTATAAACTTCTGCGACTGTGATTTTCTAAATGTGACAAGCCAGACACAGTTACAGATATTTTTTGTCACTGTCACAGATATTTTAATTGCTACAAGTTCACGGTTACGCATACTGTTTGCCTCTATTCTGATTGGTTCTCCGATGTTTCTGGACTGTTTGAAATCCCGTGTTTATTTGTAATGAGTATTAAATTTAATTATAAGATGATAGCTGGGATCATCTTAAATGTTTCATCAATTAGTTCTATTTAAAAAAAGCTAGCTAAGAAAAACTTCCCGATTCTAAAAACAATAATTCCAGTGGACAATAATGTTTAATAGGCTAAACTTTGTTGTCTCTCCTAGGTAACATTATTTCCCCTCTGGCCCTTCTACAAAAGTTTGCCCATCACTTGTATAGGCTATATACGTTCACAATATGCTTTTAATGGCTATGCTACATTTGAATTCGATATATTGCAAATTGACCAAATTAGACCTACACTTATGGACATTTTCTATGAACAAAACGCACATTTATTCTTCAATATCGCAGATTTTGTCAATTTATGAGATAACGCCTTCAAACTATACATAGAAGAAGTTAAACTCATGATTTTAATTTCGATAACGAGTTTAAAATATAGTCTATGTATTGAAAATCGGTCAAACTAAAGCAGCCCGTTATAACTATTTCTCTTAACTTGAGAAATGAATTTGAAAGTCATTATCTTGTAAATTAACAAAACCATAGCTATTTAAGTTGTGAATGTGCATTATGTTTGAAAACAATAACCATCCTGAGAGCTTTAACGCAAAATCAAAATTAAATATTTTTTTAAACCTGGCAATGGAAAGTGATAACAAGGTATATTAATTTTAAAGCATTTTTTACAGTTTAAAATTCAGCATCAAAATGGTATTTACTGTTTATGCATGCACTAAATATCACTGATTAAATAATAAATTTTCCAAAAAATAATCCAGAATAAAACATAGGTTAAGGTGAATAAATAATTGGCATCACCTCCTTACCGAATATGACCATCACCTCCATAAGCGTAGCACATTTAGTTTGGCCGATTTTCTGTTTTCGTTATTAGTTACACGACTAGGCCTTCCTTTTAATACTTAGAGCTGATATTTAGTTTAGGTCGACGAAAATTGCAGGTGAACTTACTCGAAAACGTTTATTAATGAAATTGAGTACTACAAATGCGTATGAATACCTACATCAAAAATAATATTACAAAACGAAAGACGTTCATGTAAGTTAATATTTGTTACATTCCTTAAATTACTTGTATAAAAAACCACATAGGTACCGTAATCAAAACTATCTAATTTGCAAACTGCTAAAACTAACTCTTTTTGTTTGTTCACTACCTTAAAATTGGTCTTAGAAATAAGATAAAGTTATTTATAAATCCAGCAAAGTGGAATAATTACATAAAAATAATATTAATTAAAAAATAAGTTCTACAGAAAGGCGGCTATAGTAAAAATAATTATCTAATCAAAGATTCATATTTATTTATTATATATCTGATATATTTCTCAAAGCAGATTTAAATGTCTGATAAGATAGTCACATGTTGTTGTTAAAAATAAATAATATTATTGAAATATTTGGATTATAAAATAACAAGTGAAGTAGGCCTAAGTAATGTGTATTTTATTTACAAAAAACTATTTGTTGCTTATCAAAGATGTTAAAAATAAACGAATAAACATTGTATATACATTAATAATAACACAAATTTATAATTTATATCCATTTAGTTTAGATATAAATCCAAAGAACTTGGCTAACAACTCGGACGTCATTCTTTATTTGGCTGAGTGTAGTTGTGAACCGGGCGTTGCATTAGTTTGTTTACACTTTTGGACTGATTGAGCCGAACGCTAGTTTGGGCTGATTGACCCGTGCGTTGTATTCGGTTGCTTAGACTTTGGACCAATTGAACCTTTATTAAAATAAGCGGTTCAATTGGTCCAAAGCTCAACTAACCCAAACCTTTTAATTTTATTTATTTCTTTGGACTGGTTGATCCCTCGCCGTGTTTGGGCTGATTGATCTGTGGACTGGTTGAACTCTTCCCTAAATAACTACACTATACAGTTAGGCATAAAACCTCAGTTAAGTTATAAATGTTCAAAAGTCTTTACCGTTGCGAAGTACGGGTACGCAGTTAATCTCGGATAAGGTGATTTTTACTTAAAATTTGTCTAATCGCTTTATAGATTTCAACCATATTTCTGCCTTTTATAAAATTTAAAACGACAGGCGTTCAAATGACTGTAAACACATAAAGTGGTTTAAAATAAATTTACTACGTATCTTAGTCTTTTACGAGCATGAAAAATTCACGGTCTGTCGTATGTTGTGGTTACGCGGAGGTCGGAGGGCGTGGACGGGGACGGCACTTAACGAGGTTTGTGTCCACAGAATAGTCTTTAATAATAACTTGGAAACTTCAAGTGTACCTAAGCTCTAAATTCGAGTAAACGAGTGTCTAAGTCTAAGTTGGTGGAACTTGAAGTTGTTTGTTAACTATCAGTAGCTTGTGGTAAGTGCTTTTAGTAGTTAGTTTTCTCATTAAAGTATCATAGGACGAAGGACTGCAGCGACGTACGGGAACGTAATAACGTATAGTGTTCGTTTACAGCATGCATTATTTTACGTTATCTTATGTGCTTCGAGGTACGTTCCTTAAAACAAGTACTTTTAAATATCCAGTACACAGATTACGGCAATATGGAGCAACCTATTTAGAAATAAACCATAATATAATTTGATATCTATATTTATACTATTATAAAGCGGTAAACTTGGTTCGTATGTAGAGGTTATCTCTGGAACTACTGAACCGAAAGAAATTTTTTTTAGTAATAAAAAGCTACACTATAGAAGGAATATAATTTGTTATCTATATCTATCATCTATCAACTATTATAAAAGCGAGTGTACGTCCGTAATATAACAACTGATTTCACCCATCATCCGTAATACTTAAACAAACCCAGTCTATATTATACTTTAGGGTTATGTTTACAACTTCAATCATTATAATTTCTTACAAAGTTAATTTTTTTTTAATATGAGTTATAGAACTAAAGTATGCTAAAAATACGTTATAATATTTGTTTTGAGCTTATAAACTGTATATAAATACAACCTTTTATCATCAAAATATTCGTTTATACAAATTTAAAGAAGAAATACATATTCGTTTATCTTCGGAAACATTCGTACATCTTCGTAAAATATATAAACATATTCGATTATTAATTTCTTCACTATAATATTAATAACTTCTACATCATTTAATCTATCAATATGAAATGAAAAGCAACTAAAAGATAATATTTGCATCTTTCTTTATATAAAATAACATACATAAATAAAAATTTTAACAAATAGGCCTACAGATTTAAAATCCTTATAATTGTACACATTTACCGAGTTAAAAATCCCCGTCAGCATAGTTAGGTAGGCCTAGTTGAAGTCTGTTATTTTTAAATACCTTTTTTGTGTAAATGATGTATTTCTTATGTGTATCTAATTAACCCGCCTGTGATTTTTCAAGGGGGCTAAGTATACTAGTACTAATATTATAAAGAGGTAAACTTTAAATTGTTTGTATGTAGGGGGCTATCTCTGGAACTACTGAGCCGATAGAACAATTTTTTACTAATAAAAAGCTACGCTTTTCCTGAGTAACGTAGGCTAGAATTCATTTTGAGAAAGAAATGTTATTAAAATATTTCAAATTCAGCCGGAAAATGTACGGCGTTAAACCTATAGCGTCTAACAAGTGTATTCATGCTATTTATTTACGAGTTACCACATAAACGTAATAATAAATAAATTAATACAAAAATGGACAAATTAATTGAATATTAGCTTTTTTTGCATTCATACAAATCATTTAAAATAAGAGATTACACATTTTTAAATCTTTGTTCGAAGCCGAGAAACCCAGCCGGCTTTTGACTCTGTATAATTATCCACTAAGGAATTTCTTTATCGGCCCATTACGTCGTTATTTCTCAACCAATTTGTACAATTGAATTGCCATTTGATACATTTTGCACTGCAGATTTACAGAAAAATATAAAAAATCCCCAAAACTCACTGAATTTTAAAAGTAACAGTAATTTTAAAATTCCGCCATGTTATTTAAATGGGAGAATTTTTTGCAAGAACTATCCTTTAGTTTGGGAGAATGAGTTACGTGGGCTCATGACAAATACTAACTTGAAACAAAACGCTCCGATGCCAAAAAAATATAAAATTGATCATTTCATCATTTTAAGTTTGTTAAAAAATACAAAAATGAGTTATTTTATTACTTTGAATGTGTTAAATAGTAAAAAAACGTAAGCGCCTTTAAACCGTTGTGGTAAATTTTATAGTAATTTTGTATTTACAACTAACAGCTGATTTATTATTAATGAAGTCTCCCTACGTGCTTTTAATAAGCACACAGCTAATCAAGGTTTTGAGTTATTTACCTGTACAGTAAACAACAAATGCAACCTTTATGAAGTAATATTAAACCTGAAGTGTGCACGTTTTTAAACTTTCTGATTTTTTTCAGTGATAAAATATTTACTAACAATAAGATGACAAAATTACCAAATTTTAAAATGTAATTATCTAATGCGGTTAAATGTTTGACGTGTGTACAGAACATAAAGAGAAACACGTTTAGGCTATATACATGTGTGTGACAAAATTCTCATATAAATAACTTCACTTATATAAAACCTTAGTTAAGTTATAAATATACAAAAGTCTTTACTGTTGCGAAGCACAAGTACACAGCTAGACTATCTATATATAGGCCTACATATATAAAGAAGTAAAATTATACATCTGGGTATGTACGATCCAATTTGTATGTTCGCCTAGGTACACCCATGCTGTTCGATGAATCTGGACCAAATTTGGCAAGGGCTCTTTTACGTTTAGATATTTTGATAAAAACTAGACGCGACTCCTACTCCTGTAATATTGCTACGTTGCATTATTTCAACTTCTTTTTATAAAGAGTTCTAAACGATTTAAAAATGAAGATGACGGAGACCTGAGAGGCGATATATTGGACTTGGCAAAGTGAGTAAAAGATGATGTGGATCTATTTCTGAACGAAATAATTCTGATAAAATAGTTTTGAGTTGATATTAATGGCTTTATAGTTGTCATAGGAGCTCCGCCCAAAACACTCTTTGCCGCTCCGCAAGCTAGAATGTATGTATTGAGGTGTCAAAGTGTCTTCATTAAAATACAATCAAATAAATTCCTAAGAAACGAAAATGCCCTAATATTTCTTGTTAGTTCCCGTTTAACACGATTGTTTATGTGCGATTTCTATGTTAGTTTGTTATAAAATTTAACCTTAATATTATAAGATTTTCTTTGATGTTATAAAATAAATATAAATACAACCTTTTATCATCAATGTATTTATTTATACAAATTTAAAGAGCAGATACCCATTCGTTTAACTTCGTAAGCATTCGTACACCTTCGTATAACATATAAACATATTCGATTATTAATTTCTTTATTATAATATCAATATGAAACAAATAACGAGTAAAAGTTAATATTTTATCTTTATTTTGATATATATAATCTATTTTAATAAAAATTTAAATATTCGTTTGTTCAAAATCTTATATCTCCGAAAGTTCTTCACCAATTCCTTTGAAATTTTGACACAAGGTTGCATAATACACGTGTGTTTTTATATACTTTTTGAAAAATAGCGCCATCATCGGTTGGACATAAAAACAACACAACCTATAGGCCTACTAACTATATTAGGGCAATGGGAGCGCAATACTAAATATTAATTAAATATGTTCATTGTTGGTACAGTAATCAGTTGTTTGTTAAAATATTTTCATTAACAGCCGATTTCAAAATTTGAAACAATTATGTGTATTTCTAACTTTTTAGGTTAGGTTTTTGTGTAAGTGTAGACCTCATCCTTGCTGTTTCTTTTAACCTTTATATAACTGCTGTTGTAAAATATACGGAATAATTTGATGTGGACATTTAACATTATTTATCATTTCAACTTTGAGGTTATTATTAATCCTACACCTTTATTATAAAGAAAACATTATATACGTATATAGAAGGATCCAATGCGGATGGCGTGCAAAGCAAACCGGAGCCTAGTAATTAATATAAATAAAAGATTTTAACAATAAATAGGCCTACAGTTTAAAAAAATCTTATCTAAATTTCACAACATTTGGCTACTTTATAATATTTGAACTATTTGATATGTCAATATAAAATAAAAAAAATAATATTCTACTCCTTTTTGATATATAATAATATATTATGTAAATAACAGATTTTAACAAACAGACCTGCAGTTAGTAATCCTTATAATTGTACACATTTACTGAGTTTAAAATCCCCCTCAGCATAGTTAGGTAGGCCTAGACAAAGTCTGTTGTTTTTTATAGTATTTTTTTAAAGTATGTATTTCTTATGTGTATCTAATTAATTTGCCTGTGATTTTCACGGGGGCTTACTAGTTTTAAAATCAAGCAGGCAAGTACGTGATCAATCAAAGCGGCAGCGTTCATGCTACGATTAATACAAATGTAACTACTGAGACTTTCAGACAGAAACTAAGCAATAATAGATGTTAAAAATGTGTGCTCGGAGTCGTCGACACGGTTTAAAAACGATTCAAACTTTTCGCTCGTGGAGCGTAACGTTTGTGTAAAACAAAGATGGCGACGTCCTTCCAATTATTGCTTTGTTTGGTGAGCTGTCCACGTCAACGGAAAACAAACTTTATTCGAGGAACCTCAAAATGTTTGCTGAAATCAAACAAACAGTTTCACTCGTGTTTGTTCTATGTAGTCGGAGCTTAGTTGGAGGAAGGACAATAGTATTCGATTTAAAGTTATCGTGAAAATCAGAAATACCCGAGTAAAGTAGAATATGTCCGTTTGCTATTTAACTCAAACTCTAATGAGTTTATGTTTATGAAACTGCTACTGATGAACCATTGAAGAGCCAGGTAAAGGTTATCTAAAACGAACTAAATCAATTAGGACTACTTTCCTTCTGTCCTGTATTTCTTTATACCGTATTTATTCACTCAAAATTAGTGATCAAATTAAACAAAGAACGTACAGCTTAAAGCATTAGAATATAAATAAAATAAATACTTCCGTCTAAAAACACCGTATTCACTAATTATTTACGAGTTAGATAAGCATTTTTTCCAATAAAAATTATCTTTATGCCTCTATTTAGACCTAAAACATTACATACGTCAAATGTTTCAAATTACATTACAAACACCAACAAAATGTCAAAAACAATTATTGTGCTAAAGTTTGTATTAATTTAATAATAAAATGTGCCGTGTTTATTATTGTTTAAAGATTTTAACATTCATTGAATTGTTTAACAAAAATAATACTTTGATACCATAACTGGCTGTGCTACGTTGGTACTACCAACAATTAAACATTTTCCACAACCCAATTGAAATCATTAGTTTTTATTAAATAATGTTAGGCTTTAGTCCGGTCGACATAGATTGAAACAGTGGGGCTTCCTTAAAATAAATGCCACGTTAATGAAACTTTGGGGGTGGTGGTCCGGCATGGTACAGCAGTGCTCCAACCATATTTACTCAACAAAATTTCCTTGTGGAATTTTTGGGGTGGCCGTAAAACCGCGATTTATTTGCTTATTTCCTGCATTTGAAAAAAAAAAATAGTAGCTGCTGTGCTCCACAATTTACAAGAAATGCAGCGGGCATAGATGCGAAAACTCTCCTGAGCATGACTTTCAAGAGGAAGGAGAAGATGAAGAAGAAAGCCTGACTGAGGGTGAATGCGATGTTGAGGAGGAAGAACCCAAATACGAAAACCCTTGTTGGTGCAAAACGGGGGAGATTTTGAGTGAGAAGTTACTGTACATACTCTATCTATTTCTGTACTATTTCTATTACTATAAATAAATTATTACTATCCTTATATATTATTTCTCAAATGTGTCTTTGTGTGGCAATCTACCTTAACTCTACATCAAAATTAATGATTCAAACATAATTTTAAAGCTTATGTTCCCCGCTATTGACGAGAAATAAACAAACAGCTTAAAATTAATGTTTTCGTTACAAAAATGTATTAAAAAAACTTTCATATGAAAGTCATACGGTTCCGAATGAAAGGCGCCACCTATTAACAACATAACCTGTTTAACTAACATAACAGCTGTTTGTAACTATTTGTAACGTAAGGGGTTATAAATCGTTATAAACTGTTGTTTATAAACCAACGTAAATAAATAAACGCAACTGATTTACAGCGTATTAAATCAGGTAAGTACTCCTAACTTGAGACATTTTTAGCTAGTTGTACGTTAATTTAGAAATATAGTTATTTCGGCATATAACGTGTTCTTATGTTCTTTAAAACCTGAAAATACTATATAGATGAGGCATAAGGATAAAAGTGGATCAAATCGGGGGAGGGGAGAGGTGGTGCCACCCAGCCAAATTAAAGATTATCCGAGTTACTTTTTGCATTTTTAAGTCTGTAAAACTTGACCACCATACTGGGTAAAAATAGTCACAATCCGGGGGGGGGGGGTGGGGGGGGGGGGGGAGGAGGTTGCTGCACGTAAGAAATCAGATGCAGGTACCATAATACCTTTCAATACGTACACATATAAAACGTATTTGTCAAAAATCACTTTTTGCACTTCTTTGAAGCTCTCTATCTCGGTAAGCATGGGATCAAAATACGTTTGACTAGTGGAAATTGTAGGAAATTTAACGCTCTGCAAAAGTTAATAGAGTGGTCTAAGTCGTAGGACGCAAGAGAAAAAAGTTATAGAGGAAAAACTGAAAAAAGGAAATCAAACAACTACTTGTTGTGAAACAGAAACATATAAAGATTTTTCTAAATTTTATTTTTAACTAAATTTTGTTTAGAATTTATAATTTGTATTTCAGAAGAACAATTTTGGTAATCAAGCAGTGGGTTATTTATTTCCTTAACAATTCTTTTCTGCTTAAAATATATTTATTTAAGTTAGCTTGTGTGTTTTGAGTTTTGTTTGTTACAACATTAGTACATGTATCAGAAATAGATGTACGGGCCTGCGTAAACAAATAAAACAAGTTCGCATTTTTCATTTCAGGATTTTCTGCAAAGAACTCGATCATGGTGCCGACAAGATGTTCTTTGCACGTAAAAACAGTGCGCGAATTACATTTTATAAGACTAGTTGGACCCCCTATTTACGATTACAAAACTGAACGCCATGTGAAATTTTGCTGTCGAAAGGGAGGCATTCGGCGATCGACACAAAATCAAAAGAACGATGCCGCGACAATATAAAAAGGACAACCACGTTTTGTGTAGAAAAAATTATTATGAATTTTGTTAGGCAACATTTCCCGGTTCCTGGGCTGAAATCGGGTAGAACATGGATAGAAAAACTTAAAACGAAATTAGAAAAACGTATTTTCAGTGTTATCGACTTTCAGGGTAGGGACTAGACTTGGGGCGAACGAACACTACAATGCTCCAGACCTAATAGTCTCTGCGTTAATATCCTTCACATCGCATTCGTCACCACACATTCCACCGCTGACGCTGGGACAGACAAGTTCATTATGCATTCTTCTGCTATATAATTGAAAATAAATGGGGTACAAATAATGCATAAGATCTCTCTCACACACACACACACCAACCCTCACCCTCCTTCGCACACAACAAGCTCTCTCTCTCTCTCTATCTCCCCCTCTCTCCCCCTCTCTCCCCCCTCTCTCTCTCTCCCTCTCTCTTTTCTCTTTATCTGTTTGTGGAATTCGCCACCAGATTCAGTTAAAACTATTGATAGTCGTGCTCAATTTGTAAAACCATTGAAACTTCATTCATGAATTGTATGGACGTTGACTGATGTCTTTGCTCGGGGTGTGTAGGAAAAGTATGTATGAACGATGTATGAATGTGCGCGTGAATGTTTTTTATAAGTACTAGTTTATTCTTTTACTTCAATAAATATAGATGTTCAATGAGTACTGTGGTGAATTTAAACAATTAGAAACACTGAAGGCCAAACCACAAGTTCGGTGAATAAAACTACACAAATAAGATTATTTTATATAATTTTCTAATTTTAACCGTTGAAAATATGTATTATCTTAATTTATGGATTAGTTTATTTTATATTATTTTCAAATTTTATCCGTTGAATATATGTATTATCCGTTATTTTAATAAGTTGTAAGATATATTGTACACTGTTTTCCGGTAGTTTAAAAGTTTTTGTAATCGGTTTAAATTGTTTTATTTCTCAACCTTGGGCCGTTCCCAAGGACAGGGACAAGTACCATTAGCCGCTTCTACCTGGCTTTTTGAAACAAGTCACTTATGATTGGGTGATCTATCGGAGGTAGGGAAAGGGGGGAGAATAGGTCTGTTTAGTTTTATAGTTTCATTCTTGTTATCATTAGTTTAGATTTAGAACCCTCCGATGATGGTTTGTTACCGAAATGTACATCAGGGAACTAGAATAACTTGTGTAGTTTTATTCACCGAACTTGTGGTTGGGGCTTCAATGTTTCTAATTGCTCAATAAATATGTTTAAAATATGCTATTTTATTTTATAAGGTTTAAGAAACTGTATTAATTTAGGATATTTCTTTTTAAATTTTTGTGTTTTTATGTGCATTTTTTCTTTGTCTTTATTGTGTATTTTTGTTTTGTTTTAGGCTTAAGTAAGTGTGTCAATAAGTATACAAATTATAATTGTGTATGCATTTTTTCTTTGTCTTTGTTGTGTATTTTTGTTTTGTTTAGGCTTAAGTTAAGTGTGTCAATAAGTATACAAATTATAATTGTGTATGCATTTTTTTCTTTGTCTTTGTTGTGTATTTTTGTTTTGTTTAGGCTTAAGTTAAGTGTGTCAATAAGTATACAAATTATAATTGTGTATGCATTTTTTTCTTTGTCTTTATTGTTTTTGTTTTGTTTTAGGCTTAAGTTAAGTGTGTCAATAAGTATACAAATTATAATTGTGTATAGGTTAGGTGTAAGAGAGGACCTGATGGACCGAAATAAAGACTATTCTATTCTATCCGCGCTTCTGTTGTCGATGTACAACTACACTGAACCTTATCCTTTAAAAATAAATTAATTTATCTGTAAAAACAGGTTGACACCGAGTACAGGTTTAATAAATCTCATACACTCAATTTTGTAGACAACACGAGCTGTCCTATTAGTCCACGCTCGGTTTCCAAATAGCTTCTCAAGCTATCCAGGAAATTCTTTAAGAAATTCAAATTTAAAAAATTAGCTTTTAGCGCTCCGTGGGGGTAAAAGAACACGTAGTTTCGTCGCGTCCGTCTAGCCATGCATCACATGATCACATCCCGGTTTGACCATTGTGATTACATTACACAGGTAGGTTCGTTTATTTATTTTATTTCTAGTCAAAATTCATAGTAAAACAATTTTCAAACATACGTGGGTTATCATACTTTGTCAAACAAGTCGGACAATCCGTCAAACAAGTGATTCAGCGAATAGGTACGGAACTCTAGCAAATAAGAAATTACGTTGAATAATGTATGCTACACTTCTCTTAAATTATTTAAAGAAAGTTGACGCGATAAAATACCCTGCTTAGGTTCCATTAGCATCACGAACTTGCCTCGAGTCTCTCCTTTGTCCGGAGCACACCCTCCTGCTCCCGAATAAAAGGCCTGATTACATTATTTTCGTGGTTTCATACTGTTTTTGTAACAGAATACGTTTGTAAGCCGCGTCAAAAGCTACTTTAAAGTCCACAAAGGTAAATCAATTACCTTGCTCTTTGTTTAATTGCATATTAATGAGGCTTTTTCCGAGTAAAATGATTATCCACTGTGGGCTGATCTTTTCTAAAAATATTGTTTGGAACGTTGTTACTCGCTGTTGCCATTATTGTTTGAAGACAATTTTGTTTATACTTTCCCCGCTCGCTCTGCTCGTGATATAATTCGACGTACCATATAGTTTAGATAATAAGTTTTACTTAAATGAGAACATGTAACATTTTGGTTGCGACTATTACAAACTATAAAGACTGCATAATATGTTTTAGTTTGTTCATTTGAAAAAAAAGTGTCCTTTGAGCGATGTATATTATTTGGCAAAGAAAGATTATTTGTTGTTTGTAGCACTGGCTGCTCGTGCTATGGATTGACTGGTTCAGTGAACCTCTAAGCAAATTGCTTTGTACCATAATATTTTAATGACTACGGATATTGAGTACTGGGTTTCATAAATATAATAACATAGAGTGACAAGTTGAAGGTAGGCAGGAAGCTACAACGCGCAGCTCTAGAAGCGTCGAATACAGCGGCTTGTTCAAGTCAAGGAATGAGCCTCCTGGACCGGCCGCGGGGTATAGGGGAGCGGAGGGGGAATTGCTAGTATAAAGCTGGTCGTCCACTAGGTCGGTAGAGAGGCGCGGCGCGGAAAACTACCGCGCTCGAACAAAATTTATTTACGACGAAATAATAACTTTGTTTAGAATCATATTACTTAAAAACTAAACGAGCTAGAACAACCTAATATGGTTTATTATTTAAAGCAAACATTTGGCAATAAATTGATAATTTAATTTTTTTAATTGAAAAGTTAGAAGAGTAATTTTTCCAAGAAAAAGGAAAATTTATTTAAATTTTAACATAACCTTCGTCCATTAGGGGAGGTAGCGAGGCGCGGCGCCGTTTTCGAATAAATACAAACTGTTGGAGGTCGGTACCGCACCGCGCCTCTCTACCGACCTAGTGGACGAGGCCAAGGTCGGAATTTGTTGGGTTCGGATAACTTCGACTGTACTCGGCAACACTCGTACCTATCCAACTCTCATTTCGGCAGCTGATCTGCGACCACAACAAAGTCTTTCTGGACGTGTCGCAATTCAAAAATAAGTCTATTTTATAGATTCATTACTAACAAAAAATTATTTGTCTCTCTTCCTTACAATTTTACCTACTTGCATACAATATTTATACAAAAAGAGTAGTTCACCTTTTAGAAAAAAACTATGGCAAATATAAATAAGTAGGGTTTGTTGCATATAAAATGTAGAAAATGTTATAATAGTGTTGAAAATTTTTAATTTTTAGGAAAAATGAAAACTTTTTGCGACAAAGTTATAGAATATTAGTTGAATTAATACAATAGTGCAACCATTCTGTTGTTCATTTCAAAACGTAATGTCTAAAGTTCATGCAGGTCTATGTTAATTAAAACCCTTAAACTGTCCATGCTAACTTTTTGCAATGCCAAGCCATTTTGTTGCGTGTGCAAGCATATTTTAAAAAATTCGCCAAATATAGTACGTAATTATAAACCAATCCAAAAGTGTTCCATAGCTTTTTTGTAGTGAAAGGTTCAAAGAATTCATATATGCTAGTAAAAATTGATTGATGTCAAATTTACAAAGTTATTAGATCAAGAAACAAAAAAAGTTCAGTAACGGAAGGAAACATTTCAGCTTTAGGCCTACATAAAAAGTAGTAAAATTGTTTGTAATTTTTTTAAATGTACAAAAGTTTGGTAATTTAGTTCTAAATAGAACTGTAGGCTATAAAAATATATATCAATTTCAAATGTATTAATTTGAAAACACCAGTTTTTATGTTATTACTACAAGACTGCTAACAAAACTAGGCCTAATAGTAATTTAGGAATATATGCTTTGCCCAAAAATGAAATATTATTATAACAAAGTTCTCAGAATAGTTTTATCTTTGAATACTGTCAAACCATGACTGACTATCAGTTGACCAAAATGGGGAGAAAGCTACTACGCCGCGCCGCGCAGCTTAATATTGTTTGTCGCTGCAGTCCAGATACAGCGACTCCCGACTTCACCCGAAAATAGCCGAAGATACAGTTCACATCAGCTGTGTTACGCAATCAGCGCGCTTATGCCTCTGTGTGTTTGTTTAACTTATGCTAATAAATAAAGTATACTAAGATGAAAGACAACATTGTTCTCAATTTTTCATTTATAATTGACTTACATACTACAATCTATCGTCAATCTCCCGATTCTATCCCATTACACGTTTTTCAGTGATGTCTCAAAACTGTGAAATATTAGTAAAAAAGGCCTAAAAGTACAATTTTCACGTTTGGCATTAACAACATTTTCCCCAGACATCCGGTAGTTTGAACCCCCGAGCTAATAATTCACCAGCCGTCACTGATATATAGTAAAATATCCGTTACTGTCCCAGATCTGTAAACTTCACGTTTTAACCAATCGTCTACAAATATTACCAATTCAAAAGTTTGAAAAATAAAACAAAGTAACTTACTAAACCAATCAGGTACGTCGGTGTCGGTAATGCATGTAAGGGCACGTGTTCTTTCATAAATTTGACAAATTTTAATAAAAGCACACTACATATACACACCAGAAGGCAGCGCGCCAGGTGGCGCATCAGGTGCACGTTATGTCCTTTATGACCCGTTTAAGTTGTGAAGTAACAAATATGTAAAATTGTATTTAGGGTATATGATAGTGTTGTTAGTTGAAATTGCATTTCATTACCGAAATATTCCCACTCAATAACATAATCTTTACATCGAAGACGAAATAATTTCAGTATGGTTGGAGCGATTTAACCAAGATTGTATGGTTTATGATGAAACTCTACCTCCTACTAAGAAAGACCTCTGAGTGCTTCGCACGCAAGATCCCGTATCGCTCTGATAGCACATTTGTGAACAAAAGTTTTACTTGCATGTAAACAGTTGTAATTTAGGTTAACACATTAATTTAGTTTATTTATTAGTAAAAAGTGCCCTTTGGGCGATACATAATATTTAATAAAGAATCAGAAAGTTTGGGTGTTTCGTTACGTATAACGTTACGTAACGTTAAGTAACGCCAGATAAGTTAACCAGAGTAACCATTTTAATTACATTTTGCGTGTATTACGCACGCCCGAATATAGACTCTCGTAAATATTTTAGCCAAAGAAATAATCAGAAACAAACTATACTGATATCGATGATATCGACAACGGCAGCTGTTAGACGAAAGTTCGATATAATTGTACCGAGTCTGATAAATGTCCGGAGTGGATGGGAAAGGTTATTGAAGCGGTTAAGTCAAATAATATTACCGCCTGTTTAAAAACAGAAAGACTATATCTAGGTATCACTTATTGTATCGCAGCTTAGGCATTGACCTCGGGGAAAGAAATTATTGTAATGATAGTTTTGACATGGCAACAATTAGATGGATCTTAAAAGCAACGACTGAAGTAGTCGATTTTAATTTTAAACTGTGAGTGATAGTTAAAACTATTTTACGGAATTTAGAAGCATATTAAATGGACAGGATTGGCAAATTCTTGCGGGATACACATAGGTCCTTGGTAACAGAATTACAGTTTTAAAGTGACGCTTACAACAACAGTTATCACGTTGGGTAAACAATTATTTCTGTGCCAAATTTTCACTTACGTAGCTTTATTTTATTTTGTGCTGTCTGTAGTTTAAATGTAAAGGTACGCTTTATTTATAGTTATAACTATTGTAATTTTAGTTAAGATTATTATGAATTCATTTAAGAATAGTGTGTATTTATAAATACATATTGAGCTTGACTTGTGAGAAGATATACTTGATAGAATAACCTTAGAACACAAAATCTCGCAACTAATAGTCATAGTCAATTAGTTATAGTTTGACTATTGTAGCTCGTGCATCACTGAAGATGGCGACTTTGTCGTTGAAACGCGTTTGAGTTAATAAACGTATTAGTTCTGAGATTTTGTATTCTAAGTTTATTCTATCAAATAGTGTGTATTTGTTTAATATTATTACGAATCATTTGTGATAATTATTTGAATTAAATATTTTATTCTAGTGCCAACCCGGCTGACTGTCGATAGACCATTGCCGCATAAAGTGCATCGATGGAATCCGTTAAAGAAACATTTTAGTTAAAATAAACAATTTTCAATTTATTTTTGTTTAAGTATTTAAAGCTGACGGACGAAATCAGCTGTTCGTAGTTTATTGTTAACAGCTGTTCTGGGAGTTATTTTATACTCAAATGTAATTCAAAAGGGAAAATAACTATTGTATAATTATTGATTTTTAACTAACAACCGAATAGATAAAAATATAATCAGGAACCATTTTGCGATAAGGAACACCTGCACGTTGATAGCGAATTACCAAAAGAAAGACGAGGTCGAGAGTAGTAAATGTTTCCCAGAATACGTTTTGGGGTGACATTAAAAATTGTATATACAGGATGTCCAGTAATTACGGGATCAAACTTCGGGGAATGTTCTATGGGTAAAAAAAATAAAAAAAAGTTTATACAAACATAGGCCCGAAAAAGCTTTGTTTTCCAGATATCCGCTTTTTGTTTTTTGTACAAAATAATTCAAATCTAGAGTACGGTTTGACTGATTGAGTTCAAACTTGGCACGAAATTTAAAGTAACAACGATACATCTAAAAAAAAAAAAATCCAATCATTCGTTTCAAAATGGCGGAAGTTTGAAAATTTCAAACCTAAATTACTCAAAAACCGTACATTTTAACTACAAATGTCAAGACACCTTTTTTGTAGCCCTTTTGATTCCATATCGGATGTTGAACTGCCAAAACAATCGGATATAGATAATATCTAAGTTAAAGATAATTACAGTATATGTACATACGATTTTGCTGTGTTTACTGTGTTGTTATAGGATGCCGGGTTGAGCAAACCTATTATTACGCATAACTGTTATCCTTCATCCGATTGTTTTGACAGTTACACCATCCGATAGGGAATCAAAAGGACTACAAGAAAGGTGTCTTGACATTATTTTCGTTAAAATGTACGGTTTTGAGTTATTTAGGTTTGAAATTTTCAAACAGCCGCCATTTTGAAACGCATGATTCGATGTATTGATTTTTTTTAAATACATCATTGTTAGGTTAAGCTTCATGCCAAGTTTGAACTCGATCACTCAAACCGTTCTCTAGATATGAATTATTTTGTACAAAAAACAAAACGGCGGATATCTGGGAAACGAAGAATTTTCGGGCCTATGTTTATACGAACTTTGTTTCTTATTTTGACCCATAGAACCATTCCCCGAAATTTGATCCCATAATTACTGGGCAACCTGTATAAGTTTTCGCGGCAATATACCGGCCGCATTTTACACACGTTTTGGTACACACGTTGGTTTTAGTCGTTCGTTAGCCAAAAATTCAACAACCGAAAGCACGTTTTTTGATCGAAAGTAAACTTTGTTGAGATTTTTGGTACTAGAATGAAATTTTGTTTATGTAAAAAAAGTAAACACATGAGGTTATTCTGCACATTTGTTTCTGTTACCCGACCTTATAGCACGTCTAGTTCTCCCAAAATCGACTAAAACGTAAAATACCATAATGAAAAGTGCCCGGTTCAAATACACGTGGGGATCTTACCGAGGGACAGCTTCTGATCCTAGGTAGACGGCCGGGATGACAACTCTCGAAGCGAGTTTGTCCGCTGCTAGTGAAGCGAAGCAATCCATAATCCTATTGCAAAGCGTGTTCCATAATCTGAAGCGGCGCGTGAGCAGGGGCTGAAGGCTGAGGTACAAACGAATTCTACTACACCGGGTGTCTCAAACCCCCCCTCCTTATTATTTTTTTATTAATGGAAATAGACAGATTTACTTTGGGGATTGTTAACATGACCAAAAGTAAGAGTTTTTTTGGCGTATCGTAAATTTCAACTCCTCCCCCAAAAATGGGGTATTTTGGGGGTAAGTCGAAAATTTTAAATGAGAACACCTATTGAGTGACACCTGATTTTAAAGGTCTTGATTGAAGAAGAAGATTTGGCGTAAATCGGAGGTCTGTATGTTGACTCTATCCAACATAATGGCCAATCAAAGTTATAATTTCCCCCATTTAAATAACACGAAAATGCTAAAGACGATACATCTGTTATTTTTTACAAGGGTTTCATCCAGTAGGTCACTCAATCTAAGTTATAACTTTCCCCCATTTAAATAACACGAAAATGCTAAAGACGATACATCTGTTATTTTTTACAAGGGTTTCATCCAGTAGGTCACTCAATCTAAGTTATAAAATATAGTAATTAGGAGTCGACAAACATGCACTGTTTATGAATAACAAAGCATTTGCAAGGTTGTATCAGCCCAAAGTCCAGTACCTTGGAATTCCAGAGGGCTTAGCTTTACTGTTTACTGTTATTGTCTATTAGTCAGTCTGTGAGCAGCATTCAGGCCAGTTACTCAGGGTTTCGGTGCAAAGTAGTTATTCGGTGAGTAATTCTGTAAAAATGGTTCGTTCACATGAAGATAAAGTGAAGATGATTTTTTTTATGGTGAAGCTAGGAGAAATTTACACGAAGCAGAACGTTTATTTAACCTATAGGTCAACAGACAGGGCTTACATTAGACATGTTGGGAAATGTAAGGCAACACTTTGAGTCCAGGCTGTATTTTTGTCAAGAAGTCAATGGTTCTCGTTTCGAGCCATCTGAGTGAAAATGAGGTGAGTGCAAAGGTTTTACTCATTGTAACTTAATTATTAATGAAACTTTAAATAGGAGTTTTTTGGGAAAATTATAACTTTGATTGGCCATTATGTTGGATAGAGTCAACTTACAGACCTCCGGTTTGCGCCAATCTTCCTTCTTTTATCAAGGCCTTTAAAATGTGGTAGGGGTTCTCATTAAAATTTTCGATTTATTCCCAAAATACCCCATTTTTGGGGGAGGGGTTGGAATTTACGATACACAAAAAAAAACTCTATTTTTGGTCTTGTTAACAAGAACGATTCCGAACACTTTGAGTCCAGGCTGTATTTTTGTCAAGAAGTCAATGGTTCTCATTTCGAGCACTTAATCTGAGTGAAAATGAGGTGAGTGCAAAGGTTTTACTCATTGTAACATAATTATTAATGAATATTTAAATAAGAGTTTTTTGGGAAAATTATAACTTTGATTGGCCATTATGTTGGATAGAGTCAACTTACAGACCTCCGGTTTGCGCCAGTCTTCTTCTTTTATCAAGGCCTTTAAAAATGTGGTAGGGATTCTTATTTAAAATTTTCGATTTATTTACAAAATACCCCATTTTTGTGGGAGGGGTTGAAATTTACGATACTCCAAAAAATACTCTATTTTTGTTCATTTTGACAATCCCCAAAGCGAATCTGTCTATTTCCATTAATAACAAAATAATAGCGGGGGGGGGGAGCTTTTAAAGACACCTGGTATACTTCGCACACACAGTAGGGCAATTGCGAGCGCTTTTATGAACAGGACAATTTCCCAAATAGTTGGTTAAAACCCTAAAACATATAAACGTAGTGTTGGAAAGCAACTGGGTGATCGAATTATTTTATCTTAGAACTGAACAAAAGAGAGAGGACATAACAGTAAATTATTATTGTGTGAATTTACTACCGCGGGGACACTCTACTTGTCCAATGTATAAGAAAGCACCTGTAAATCGTATTTTATTAGTCGAAGGTCTGATTGCCTAGAGGAGTAAGTGGAATAGAAACATCAGTCAACGCGGATACTTCCCTTCCTTAAGGCTCGAGCCTGACACAATTACATTAACCGAGATTATTTGTCACTTTCGAAATCCAAGATTTGAACACGAGCTTCCTGTGAAACCCTATTACTTTAACGGTGCTTCGATATTGTCTACGTCGCTGTTAATTTAAAAGTACAATCATAAACTACTAGGGGACACCATTGCGCGCTTTTTATTATAATAAAAAGTGTTTATTAACTTCGAAAATATAAATAATCAAATTCATTTTACACAGTGAAAGAACGAAAATATTAATTTTACTATTTGAATGAACCTGATTATTGTGAACTGTTCCGCAGAACACTACCAATGGCGTCTGACAGGGTACCCAGATTTACAATGTAGCTGTTATTGTCGAAACATAATGTGTTATTAATTGGGCCGAACGAAGCTGAGCTGTTATGTCTTACAGGCACAATTCATAACAAAATTATGGCATTGTCCTTGTCGAAAACTATTTGCCCGATTTATCTTAAATAAAACTTAGTGGTTAAGGCTCGGCAGACCCAGCCACCTGTCAATTTCAACATCCATAAGAGCAATGTTAAACGCGTAACAAGATTATTGGAGTAATAATGATCAGACAATGATTCTGAATATGTCTTTTTAAAGGTTAGGAAAGTCCGAATGTGTATATCACTTAGTATTGAAAATTTCTTTTTAAATAAATGTTTTCTTTGACTTAACTCAAAATCAAAGTTTGCGAATTTTTCCTTACTTTGATAATGCAAATATCAAAACTGTAAAAGGCTCACCACATTCGAAGTTTAAATCAATTTCAAATAAAAGTAATTTCAATAAATGTGGATAAATTATGACGAAAATATCTGCTTTATTGTGAAAGCATGTACGCGCCGAATTTGTGTTCCTACTCTGTGTTTAGCCTGCACTCTGGTGGTTATAACATCAACTTGTTGTTCGCGGATGAATACTATAAAAATAATATATCCGTTAATTTTGAATGTGTGAGAGAGAGCCGTGTTTACAACACATACTCACATAAATTGTCACGCATGCGCATTTCAGTTCGTTAACGGTCAGAGTTACGTCTGTAACCCTCTAGTTTCTGCCTTTATGAAGCTGTCCCATATTTTCTAGCGGAAGAATGAAACGCACACAAACTCAATGCTAATAGTGTACAGCTCAGCATTGAGTCTGTACCTCTACACCGTCATTGAATACACAAAGACGTATAACACTCCTACACGTTATCCGTGCAGTACAGGTCTTACGGGAGAATAGACGTGCTACTAACATTACAGCGAACATCACGTTTATTGTCATGCGAGTTGCGTCAACTAACCGAGAGTTGCATGGGAGTTGATGTTTTTTTGTTGGTTGGTACAGCTGAGACTGTCGCATGGATAACATGGCTTATTATGGGCGCTCTGTACTGCACGGCGAACGTGGAATCCAGTGTAGAGACCGCACCAAGTAGTGACCCAGCAGCTCATGCTTGAATAGTGAGCAATTTTCATATACCGTAATAATGAAGCGAATAAAAGAAGAAAATAAAAAAAAACCATACTCTCGTTTTCACTTAATCTCACCTCAGAAATGAATAAATACAATGTTTTGAGAAGAAATTTTTCCAACATTCCCGGACCCCTCTCTCAACTGACCCCCCGAAATGTGTCTTCCCAATAAAAATCTGCTGATGACACCCATGTCGATCACACCGGATATTGGTCGATGTTATCTCACTTGTACGGTTTTACTGCATTTATTGAACTAACAGGAATGGTACAGGTCCTGGGCTAAAATCCCGGTCTTCGACCATGTTTTTTCACTTGTAATTTAATTAAATTACAAGAGATCTGTGGTCAGCTCAGAAATATTTGTTCACTCCTGTCAAGCCTTAAGGATTTGCTCCAGTAAAAGAGAAAGCAACCGGCGACTCCAGAGCTTCACCCTATAGCCGTATCTAAACAGTGAAATTTCTTGCAGCTGAGCGCTTTGACATTGCCTCATTTAAAACCAGTTTATACATTTTATAAATCCATCTTTTGTAATTAAGTGCTGAAAAAAAAACTAAATATTCTTTATAAAATTGCGGATCCTTCTTGCGTTGCGACTCACTTTTAATTATAAATGTTTTATTCTGTAAGGAAACAAGTTCAAACTTGGTACTTAAAGAATGTCAATTACGTGACAAATGAACGGAATTTTAAAAAAATGTGCAACTCAAAACGGATGCGGTCAGTGACTTTGGTTAAAATGAGACCTTGCAAACAATTTTATGTCACAAAATAAACGAACTAAATGGTTTTAAATTTATCATTGCTCTTACGTGATAAAAATCCAAGACGGATGCCACTACAGCAGGGCCTTAATAGAATAAAATTTTGAACACAGAATCTAACAGCTAATACGTTTATTTACTCAACGCGCTCCAATGAAAATGTCGCCATATTCACTGATGCACGAGCTACAATAAAACAAACTATAACTTGGTGTAATATTGCACTTATAGTAGATTATTGTAGCTCGCGTATCACTGAAGATGGCGACATTGTCGGTGAAACCCGTAAGTAGACAAATGTTTGAGTTCTTGCAGCGGCCCGAGATTTTAATTATATCCCGTGCTCCCACTTTTACTTTCTCACTATACTATAGTATAGAGAAAGTATAGTGATCGCAAAAAAAAAATCGATGTTGAGATTTTTGTGGAAATATCCGTTTTGGGACCCCCTGAGTCCAAAAAAGTGGTTTTTACACAATGTCTGTCTGTATGTCTGTATGTCTGTATGTATAAAAAGCTAGAGAGAAAACTATTCGATTGATGTCAACCAAATTTGCACCAGACATGTCCAGTAGGCCTGCATAGATGCACGAAAAAAGGTTTTGAAAATTTTTGAAAAACAACCCCCTTTTTGGCCAAAAAACCCCCCAAAAATCAGTTATTATTTTTTTATAAAAAACGGCTCTAACGATTTTGATAAAATTTGGCTTATTTGTAGCCTTTAATGTGCCCTACCATATATAAAAACCCGCATCTTTCTAAAAATTCTCGTTTAGCTAATAATAATAATAATAACTGATTTTTGGGGGTTTTTTGGCCATAAAGCGGGTTGTTTAAAAAAAAATTTCAAAACCTTTTTACGTGCATCTATAAAGACCTAATTGACGTGTTTGGTGCAAATTTTTTCGAAATCGATCGAATAGTTTTCTCTCTAGATAATAATAATAATATTTATTAGTTAATCTCCAACTTTAATAAAAAAACTCTCCTACCCCACCCTACAAGTCACAGTGAATCTGTTTAGTAATTTAAATGTATTTGTGAGAAAGTATGTGCCAGTTCCTGGTACCGTTTATTATATGAGCGAGTGAATGTTGAGTATAAATTCAGTGAATCACACTCGGGCCACAGGTGATTATTCCGCCCGGCTGACAACGACTGGTACGAGTCCAGTTTACCTAGGAGAGAACGTGTGTTGTGTAATTGTACTAACCATTAAGAATTTATTGTTTGATTATACATTTAACTACGGACTAATCTCCCGTATTAGGGGATTGGCCCATGTAATGCCGGTCGTCCTAATGTCTTAATCAATTTATTTACATTTATTATTAAACACGCCGGTCGACACAACAGTAGCGATGCATGGCTGGTTTAATGTAAACCGAGCAGCCTAGTATCTTGTAATTAGCAAGTATTAGTTATTATTGATTACTAGTTTAGTCTCATTATAAGCTGCCATTGGGTAACGATATCTTGGCAAATCCGGGCACCAGCTAAGTTAACTGGCCCACGAGGTTCCACTCCCGGGGGGGGGGGGGGTCTAGTTAAATGATTCAATAACGATCTCCCATTCATAGCAGAAGTTAAGTCCATATTGTGAGATTCTGTCTTCAAGTTTTATTCTATTACGTCAATCTTCCCCCAATTCAAGCCCAATATTTATGAAACTTAACGGAATCTGAATACACTCAAGGAAGCCATAAGCCAAATTTCATGTAGATACGTTTTTCGGTTTAAAAATATAATCCATTTAAGTTGAATGTGTGAAACTTTCCTATGGAAGTTCTTCGTTGACAATCGTTATAATCAAATGAATGGTTATGTAAAAACTGAATAGCTGTTAGTTCGTAATACGGTTATTTAAACAATCGCTTTAAAATGTAAAACCAACAGAAAGGATATAAATACGAACTCAGTTCCGCGAAATATATAGTGACATGGCTAGTACAGCCGTGGCCAACGGCACTGGTCTTAGCGTCTGTAACTCTCAGGTCCACGCTCGTGGATACTATACAGTAGGTTGTATGTTGTATATTATTGCCTCATAAAATCATAGGGGTTTAGATATGTCAAACAAATTTGTCCTTTTATGCAACACAAGACATATACAAAGTTTTGTTAACTTATTTTCAGTAACAAAAATAATGAGGAGGGTTAAAGGAACTGTAAGAACAATCTGTATATTTAAAAATGTCAAATTATTTTTTGCTCAAAAAAGTTTATCCTCGTAGGAGCACAGCCAGTGACTCATTCTAGGCGTCGAGGGATTATAATGGTGGCCTCAGGTAGTAGCCTACCGGTCCCATCGGCCAACCTGAGGTATAAAGGCTATAGTATATGACGGTTAAAATAGTGAGTCTAGGACCGAGGGCCAGTTGCCTAAAAACTTTGACAAGGGTAATTTGACAGCCAGAGGCTTGGCGGAGTGAGGGCCAGCCGGCTAAGGATCAGTAACCTGTTCTACTGTGCGGTGGGTGTGCGGGTGGAAAGGTTTTAACTATCGTTTATGTATTCCGATAACAGTATGATTATAATATTTATATAATTATAATATTTCGTTGTATTATCACTTTATATAATTAGAATTAAAAAAAAAAACTAGAGGACTTACCTAAACTGTTTAGTCATAGTATTTTGCCAATAACAGTATGATTATAATATTTGTATAATTATAATATTTCGTTGTATTATCACTTTAAATAATTAGAATAAAAAAAAACTAGAGGACTTACCTAAACTGTTTAGTCATAGTATTTTGCCAATAACAGTATGATTATAATATTTGTATAATTATTAACCTTAAAAACTCTTCTATAGAAATTAGTTTAGAGTCGTACTCTATGCATTTAATCTTACCCCTCCCCTGAATCACTTCCGCTCTGGGGAGTCGACTGGCCCTCGGCCCTACCTGGCTGTTTTGACAGTTTTATGACCCCCACGGCAAAAGATCGGCTGGCCCTCACTCCGTTTTCCAAAATAGTGTATTACCTCAGAATCCTTTCGGAAAAGACAGATTTTCATGAAAATTCGGAATTAAACTCGTTTTAACATCTACTTCTAAAGAGACCTCATCCTGATTTTGTTTTTAGTGGTGAAACAATTATTGTTTAAAAAAATTAGAAAACTGTAAATTTAATTGTTTCTAGATTGAATAAATGTGTCAAATAAAGATGGCTTTATGTCCTGGATCATGATTTACGATATGTTAGAACGTTTCAACCCATACAAATCTTCTTTTGGGTTGATTATGACGAACATTTAAAAAATCAATATGTTAAAACGTGTTAATAATGTATTTATATGAAACTAAAACTTCATTCACTGTTTATTAATAATGTATATATACGAAACTAAAACTTTTTTCACTGTTTATTATAATGTGTTTATTGCAACGTTTCAACCTTTAATAACCATCTCTTAAGCCGAAAATTGTGAACATGACTGATGTAAGTTGTTTAAATTCTGGAACATAATTTATGATGTGGTATAACCTTGTAACCCTTAAAACCCATCCCATATGAAAATATTTAAAAAATATTGTCCAATAGCTTTAAATGTTTTAATGATGCATTTTTTTATGTTGGAAAACTTATTTGAAAACGTATATCGTAATGTCAGCAATGTTTGGATTTTGAGTAGTACATTAACTGAGTCACTCATGTTTTTTAAGTGCTGTAAACAAGTACATGCCTGACTAATTCACTAATTAAATCCAACAAAATGGCCGTGTTTC
>JAGFPH010000043.1:1372571-1393711 GCA_018207615.1 Philaenus spumarius
GGAGATTGCATAGCTCCTGGATCAAAATCCGTTACCCGTCCATGACGTACTATCCAAGTAAATCCTACATGGGAAATTCAGACAATCAAACATCCAATTCCCTGTAAATAGGAGATTTCATATCTCCTGGATCAAAATCCGTTACCCGTCCATGACGGACTATCCAATTAAATCCTACATGTGAAAATTCAGACAATCAAACATCAAATTTCCTGTAAATAAGAGATTGCATAGCTCTCGGATCAAACTCCGTTACCCGTCCATGACGGACTATCCAAGTAAATCCTACATGGGAAATTCAGACAATCAAACATCAAATTTCATGTAAATAGGAGATTGCATAGCTCCTGGATCAAACTCCGTTACCCGTCCATGACGGACTATCCAAGTAAATCCTACATGGGAAATTCAGACAATCAAACATCCAATTCCCTGTAAATAGGAGATTTCATAGCTCCTGGATCAAAATCCGTTACCCGTCCATGACGGACTATCCAAGTAAATCCTACATGGGAAATTCAGACAATCAAACATCAAATTTCCTGTAAATATTAGATTGCACAGCTACAGCTAGAGGGTCAAAATCACCGTTACCTGTCCATGACGGACTATCCAAGTAAATCCTAAATGGGAAATTCAGACAATCAAACATCAAATTTCCTGTAAATATGAGATGCACAGCTAGAGGGTCAAAATCACCGTTACCTGTCCATGACGGACTATCCAAGTAAATCCTAAATGGGAAATTCAGACAATCGAACGTCCAATATCCTGTAAAAATGAGGTACAAATTTTCTAATTTTATTACTGACGACAAATCAAAGCTAAGCGAGGGTCTATTTGATGAGTTTAGACACTAGAGGACACTCCAGTTGTTTTAAATTGGTATTTTATTTCTGTTAAAACGACAATTCAGGAATTAAAATTAGAACTGAACAAAGTAACATATTATCCTGGTAAACATTGGATTTCCTCTTAATCCTTGAAATAACATCCTCCAAGAATAATCCCAACCCTCACTTTATATACATCAGGCTGAAATCCATTTCATTTGACACAATATCCCACTCATAAATCCTCTCTGTCAATACACTATCGCTAATGTAGGGTACGTTCCAATGAGGTCGTAACGTCGTAATACTGCAACGAAACATTATTATATACCGTTCTACTCTACTGCCTCTCCTATAATAATATACTATATAATAAAACGAAAGCAGGTACAACAGGGGATGATTAGGTATAGTTTAACCAAAATCGCTTCCATACTTTCCAAGGCTGAACATAATATGTTTTGGTGTGTAAAAAATCCATACATATTTTAAGATTTTATTTATAACGAGTGGACCCGACAATGCTTCGCTATTGCTTGATTTTAGTAAATAACTATACGATTATATTAAATTATCAAACACAATTTAGTGAGTGTAATGCAAAATTAATTTTGAAGTGACTTGTGCTTGAAATAAGATTCTTATGATCTAAAATTAAAGAAGCAGGCGGTCGCACGCGTATTAAACGTGCTGGTGTTAAATTGTAATGTTATTTATGCTATATAGGTAGCTATTCCATTTTAATAATAATTATTTAATTTTAAGGGTAGCTTTCCCATATCATTACTTTGATTAAAGGGGAGCATGTACCTTCTACGGCCTTAATGCAATTTAAACGGATGAACCATGTAGGTAGCATTATATCAGGAACTAATTGACACCGTGACTTCTAATTTTGGATACTTACTCGGAATGTTTATACTGTAACAATCATGCAATGTAAAAGAAAAATCTTGTTTACTTAAAAAATATATAACTAAATATTCCCCATTAAAAATAACACTTTTTTAATTTAAATATATTTTTGTATAACCTTACACCGAACGTAACCTAATAAAAACGCATGATTGTACTCACTGGATCGTGTAAAAAAATTGTGAAAATTTTCAGGAGTTTGGGTCTATCAGTTTTTTCACAAAGTGTAACTAAATATAAAAAAAAAACACTACTTTCGGGAAATCAATTTAAAAAATTGTTTGGACTGTTTACAACACTTAACTAAAATCCTTCTGGATAGTAATCAGCTGTTTCACTTTCTTCATTTTTTTTCTCTTGCCTAGAAGCCTTCTTTTCATTCTCTTATTTTTTTATTTTGTCTCTTTTTCTGCCTTTTTTTATCCTGGTATTGTCAATTTTTTTGGGCAGGTTCAGGCCTAGGTCTTGGAGTTGAACTAGGTCTTGGTACTTGTAAAACAGTTTTATTCCGATCCAACTGATTACCTCTGATTGGATTTTTATTGAACATTTTAATCTTAGGCATAATTCTACACCAATATTCACACTAATACACTAATATTGCTCAAGTTCACAACTGTAGGAAACGATAGTATTAGGCCTAAACACAACTCTGAGGAAACATAACCAACAAAGTAATCAATCATTTCAAAAAGCCGTCTGCTATGAAATAATCATAATCATTCGTAATCGAATTTTAAACAGTTTTTTATATCACTTAAGAATAATATTACACAAATTTAGCTGTATAGATTGTGGGAAGAGTGCAAATTATTTTTTATTGTATAGGGGTTTCAATCTGCCCATTTTAATCTCTTTGATTGTATTAACCATATTTTGTAAACAATCCTGGTACTAATATGAGTAGATTGTGAAATTTGCAGTGAAATTAGTTGATTAATTTTTTAGCACAAAAAAGTAAGGGTATAAATGATTATTTAATTTTAAGGGTGGTTATTCCATTTCATCCCTTTGACTGAAGTAATCGAATTGCAAATGTTGTTTTATATCACTTAGCATATAAAATAATTTTAGCTCAATACCTTGTAGGAAGTTGGTTAAATGTATATTTATTGTATAGGGGTAGCTATCCTATTTCGATCCCTTAGATTGTAGTAGGGATTGAGAGTCTAAACACTCCTGGCATTGATATGGATAAACTGTGAAATTTGTAATGAAATCGGTCGAATAGTTTTTGAGTCTACAGAGGACAAAGAAACATTAATTTTTATACAGGAGTCCCCGAACTCTCTGGTTCCCTTTTGTGTATTTGTTCCTGGGATCGATACAAACATATTTTACAACATAAACATGGGTCTACTGTCTTACGTTTTCGTCTGTCTGTATGTGCTTTTTACAAAATAATTAATATCTAGAGAACGGTGTGACCGATTGAGTTCAAACTTGACAAGATACATAACAATGATCTATTTTTAAGTAAAATAAGAGATTGTATCCAATCATGCGTTTTAAAATGGCGACTGTTTGAAAATTTCAAACCTAAATTACCCAAAAACCACACATTTTAATAAATAATGTCAATACACATTTTTGTAGCCCTTTTAATTCCCTATCGGATGGTGTAGCTATCAAAACAATGTGATGAATAATAATAGTTAAGTTAAAAGATAATTACAGCATACGCAACCACAATATTGTTGTGTTTACTGTGTTGGTGTAGGAGCCGGGCTGAACAAACCAATTAATACACATAACTTAACTATTATCATTCATCCTATTGTTTTGACAGTCACACCATCCGATAGGGAATCAAAAGGGCTACACAAAAGGTGTCTTGACATTTTTTGTTAAAATGTACGGTTTTGGGGTAATTTAGGTTTGCAATTTTCAAATAGCCGCCATTTTGAAACGCATGATTGAATATAATCGTTTATTTTTCTTGCGATAGATCACTGTTAGGTTAAACTTCGTGTCAAGTTTGAACTCAAATCAGCCAAACCGTTCTTTAGATAAAAATTATTTAGTTAAAAAAACAAAATTGGGGAAAACAAAGCTTTTCCGGACACATGACCAAATTATTTTTTTCTCATTCTGATGTGCTGAATTATATCCTCGAATATTGCAGTCATTACGAAACATTCTGTATATACATAAATATCTTCGTAAAAGTATGTAAAACATACCAATATTGTGGTTACGTATGCTGTTGTTATCTTTAACTATTATCCTTTATCCAATTGATTTGATAGTTACACCATCCGATAGGGAACAAATCTTGACAATTATTGTTAAAATGTTCGGTTTTTGGGTAAATAGGTTTTAAATTTTCAAACAGTCGCCATTTTGAAATGCATGATTGGATATAATCAATTATTTTAAAAATAGATAGGTATACCTCTGAGAGTAGATGACAAAAGCTGATAAGTCACATTTTTGGTCAAATTGAGTTATGCATATGGGCGTGTTCAGAAAAAAGAGATCTACAAGATGGCATAATCATATAAGTCGTATCTCTATAAATAACTTAAGATATAGCCCTTGCCCAAACCTGATATGTAATTTTTCTCCAATACCAAAGAAGACAAATTCTGTTATGTCGGTGTATATCAACTACTTGACATTGGTTTTAACATAATTGAATGGTACTAAGATGGCAAAATTTGTTAAGTAATTATATCAGGCAGTGGCGGCTGGTGAATTATTACCTTGGGGGTTCAAACCTATTCCCCATAGATTCCCCGTAGGAATCCTGCAAATTTCTGAACATGCAATGAGATAAATCGGGTTACACTTTTCATGATAGATTTGAATACCATATACATATTAATTATTATAAATGGAAAATTGAGAACAATGTTGTCTTACATAGTAGCCTTTACTTTATTCATTAGTTTAATTAAGTTTTTAGTTCATAAAGTGACTCATAAATTAAATAATGAAGTAACACTTTAATAATAATAATGAAATGACCTGCACACTTTTTTAATAGCACACTTTTCCCAAGAGGTAAAGAAGAAAAGTTACCCTTAGCAAAGATGTAAAGATGTTCATTTTCCTTAACACAACACTAATAACAACACTGAACTGCAATAATATTATTTATCAATAATAAAAATATGCCCACACTAACACAAACTTAATCCATGAACTTCATAGAATGCATAACTGACATAACCTATAAATCAAAGAAGTAAACAAACCAACTACACACACCATAACAAAGTTAGTTGTGAACTGCTACTTCGGCTATCTTCGGAAGGAGTCGGGAGTCGCTGCATTTAGCGTGCAGCGAAAAGCAATGCTAGAAACGCTATTCCCCCGCTGTTCCCCTGTACCCCCTCGCCTAGGCCAGGAGGTTCATTCTTTCGATTGAACCAGGCTGCTGAAAACGATGTAGTAGAGCTGCGCGTTGTAACTCTCTGTCGTATTTTAACAACTTTTCACACTATATTGTTAGATTTATGAAACCAAGAACTAAATATTTATAGTTGTTAAAATATTATTTTATTAACGCAATTTGCTTGGGGGTTCACTGAACCAGTGAACCTAAGCACGAGCCGCCAGTGATATCAGGTATTTTAAAAGTTTTGCAGGTTTTATTTATAATTAAAGGTAAGGTGACAAAACCTGTTATGTTTTCTTAACAACAACTGCAGCTTTGTATGGTGACATATTTGTAGTTTTAACAGATGGCAAAACTTGATAAAGAGATTTATCATCATTTGCCATCTTCAGTAAGTTAATTTTTTTATTTTATGAGCTAATATACAAACATACCATGTTATGTCGTCTGCTAGTTCTTCCAATTGGTGTTGTGTTCTATCGCTATCGAACCTATTCATGATTGAAATGTGTTTTTAAAAGTAAATTATTATTCTAAATTTGCCAAAAATGAGTTCTAAAGAAAATATTTGCGTAAGTCGTCGGACAAAACTGTTAGTTTCTTTGGCAACCAAGGAAGATGGAATTCCTCCTCAACCAGAGAGTGAGGACTGGGATGGCAAGGATACAAACTTTGAGGTTAGTATGGTTTTTCTATGATATCATAGGACAATAGTTTATTATTTTCTGTGATATATCTCTAATGTGCATAAGCGAAATATAAAATCATGTATATTTTGTATTATTTAAGTTTAAAAAATGTTATATATTTGAATTATAATAGCAATCAATTACTAAATTATTATGCACTTGTTACAGGATAGGCCTCATCCTACTGTGACTGACATGGAGTATCTTCCAATTGAAATAGAAGACACCGATTACTTTTTGGAAGGTGAAAATAATTTAAATTTCGAAGACAATCAGGTTGTTGACATAGAGAATCTTCCCATTACAATTATTGAAGATATTGGAGATAATCTGGAAATTCCCATATTAGAAACTCTCCCTACAGAAATATCAGAAAATGTGGAAATTTTCAATATTGTAAATAATGAATCTATGGTTGTAAACAGTCCGATGGAGATTAACATTGATAACCAACTAACCTCGCTTGATGTAAGTTACTAGAATTAAGAAACTAAGTTGATTGCTCTGCTTTATCCCTTATTTTTCGAGTTAATGTTAAATTATTTAGCATTTATGGTATTTATGTACAACCTGGTACTTGTGTTTGAATATGAAAATTATTTTATAAAACGCCCTAAGAACAAGCATTTCAAGCGAAATGACTGTTGTTTATCAGTGTAAAAGGGTATTTTAAGGTACCGTAAGTTAGCGTAACCATGATTGAATTTTGGTATAACCTTAATCATTTTAATTCGTTTTTTTACATGGAGGGCAAAATAGCTACTCATTTGCATTTAGCATAGAAATTTGTCTATGCACCTTCGCCTTTAGGCGAGTGAATTCTGAAATGTACAATAAATCTTAAATATTTCACTTTACTCAACCCAGTTATTATTTTCAGGAGATGCCATTAAGTTTTGAAGAATATATTCTTATTGAAAATGAAGAATACAATCCTACTGAATCTGTGAGCAAGAAAAATGAGGCAGAAGTTTATAAAAATAACACAGAGTTAAATGCAACTGAGGGGAAAAACATTCGTTTCCAGGTGAGCCATATTTTCTATACCATCGGAACATAAAAATATCAGTTAAATCATAGATTTCCATTTTTCTATACTGCCACATTTTGCATGCAGTTTTAATGGTGGTTATTATTTTTCAGGAAGTTCGTGGAAGTGATGTGGAAGATACAAATTCTGATCCTGATTGGTTACCTGATTTAGAAAGTAATGCAAAGAGACAAAAATTTACGGAAATCAATGATCTAAAAAGATGTTCCAAAGAAGAAAATAAAATGAAAGGTAGGCTTATTTCATTACCTAATAATTTGATTGGCATTGTTTGTATTTTACTGCAGATAAGTGAAATAATGTGCAAAATATATCCCATGTTATTGTTATTACATTAGGCCTACTCTACAATTATTTGATTTATTATTATTTTTACAGATGGTCTTCTATCTACCCACAGAAACGTCAGATCTCCCATGGATGACAGTATGTCAAAACTAACTGAAAATAAAGTAGGCCTAAACCTAGAAAACTGCAATGAGAACCCTGAAAACACAATAGAATGTGATAAAAACAGTGAATGTGTAAGAAGAATGAAAGGTATTAAAAAAAGAGAGAAAGAAAAATTCAAAAAGGATCATGGATTAGACTATAAAAATAGAAAAGGTGTATTATTTCCAGCCAGAACATTTAAACCAGTTGAAAAGTGCTGCAATAAAAGGAAGTGTGACGAGAAAATCAAACCAGCCGATCAAAGAAAAATATTTAATGACTTTTATACACTGCCATTTTGTGCAAGGGATCAAGCATTAGCTGACCGAATGAAACTGTCCATACCATCAGGAAGTAGAAAAAAGAAAGATACAAGTGAAACAAAAGTTACACGTGATCGGCTTGTGACTGTATCATACTACATTACCTTAGATACAACTGAAATAGAAGTATGTAAAAATATGTTCATGTGGGTTTTTGGATTAAATAGAGGCAAGGTTGACGTCATTATTCAAAAAGTTAAGGCTTCTTCGTGTGGCATAATCCAAGAAGATATGCGTGGTAAGCACCCACAAAAGTTCAAAACTTCCAGTGACGATTTAGAAGACATTAATAAATTCATAGACAGATATCCTAGGCACGAGAGTCACTATGCTAGGCGCGATAACTCCTCGAAAAAAGTATTTCTACCAAGTAATTTAAATATTAAGATTATGTATAAGGAATACTGTGAGTATAGAATTGAAAATGGTCATCAGAAGTCCGTATGCTATGATGTTTTTAGAAAACAGTTTAATGCCAAAGGCTATAAATTCAAACTTCCATTCATTGACACATGCAACAAATGTGATGAGTTTATTTTAAAGAAAAGACATTCCATAAATAAATCTGATCGTCAAATCGTTTCTGATATGCATGACTCTCACGTGAAGGAGGCCCAAGAGGGTTATGATATGAAAAGTCATGATAAAAACCTTGCAAAATACTATGACAATAGAGCTTTATTGGTGTTTGATCTCCAACAGGTTCTCCCTGTACCCTACTTATCATCAAATATTGCATATTACAAGAGGTTTCTATCTATGTATAACCTCACTATAAGAGACTGTTCAAATGAGCAGGAGTCTTCTTACTGCTGCATGTGGAGTGAGATTGATGCAGGCAGAGGGTCTGACGACATTGCCTCTTGTGTTTTTAAAAATATTATGGATCTTCCAGATAATATTGAACATGTCACCACATACTCTGACACCTGTGGAGGACAAAACAGAAATATTAACATTGCCGCCATGTTTTCTTACGCTTTGACAAAAAATAAAACCATTCAGGTTATTGATCAAAAGTTTTTGCTGCCTGGCCATACACGTCTCGAATGTGACAGTGATCACGCTCGTATTGAGAGAGCGAAAAAGAAACTTCACTCGTCAGCTAACGCAAACAGTAGCAGTGATACATACCGGATAATGGTACCACGTGATTGGTGTCAGTTTGTCCGCACACTTTCTGGGAGAAAGAAATTCAAAGTAATTGAAATGAACCAACATGATTTTAAGGACTTTTCTAGTTTATTGAAAAGTGTTTTGGTACATCGCAAAGTTGACGAAAACAAACAGAAAGTTGAATGGTTGAAAATCAGGTGGCTAAGATACACCCAAGATTTTGGAAGAATATATTTCAAGTATGATCTTAATCCCTTTTCTCCATTTAGATTTTTCAGTATATTGAGGGGTAAGAAGGGTCGACCAGAAAACGTTGAAGTTGCAAGATCCTATGCAGGAGCTTTGCCAGTAAACCCAAAGAAAAAGAAGGACATTCTCTCTATGTTCAACCTGATTGATCCTCAGTTTCATTCTTTCTACAAGAAGCTGGCTACTGATAACAAGAGCCTTGAGTTTGATGAATTGGACGACCTGGCTGAAGAAGATGAAGTTTAGTTTTTACTTGGCTGAAGAGTTGTTTATACTTGGCTTAGGAATAATAAGTTTTAATATAGACTTAGATAAGGAAGGAGAAGTTTAACTTGACTCAGCTATTATTATTTTTTCTCTTAAAATAATATATTTTTTAAATAATTTGTCCCCTTCAACAGGTTAGCTTAATTTTAAAATATGTTACTTTTAAAGACTGATGAAAGACTGAACTTTATTAAAAAAACTATTTTCATTGAGTACGACTATTATTATCTTAACACCTCATGCATGTTTGCTTGCTTAAAATAAATATAAAATGTAACCGTTTAGAAAAATCAATTACTGATTGCTTAAAAAATAACATAGCCTTATTTTCTATCCATGCAAAGAATTAAGTATTATCTCCCTATCTAATTGTATGGTAGTTTGAGTCATATAGCAGATGACAAAACATGATATCTTTGACAACATTTATTTTAAAATTAAAATAGTAAATCAAATTAAAATGGTTAAGCTCTAATTTTTTGTTGTTAGCTAGCCAAATAACAGTTGCATATATTAATATAGAATTTAGTACGAATGATGTAATAACTGATTTTTCGTAACTGCACAAACTTTAAAATTGCTCTCCTGAAAAATTTGCAAAACATGACTTATCAGCTTTTGCCATCTACTCACAGACCTATCTAGATAGGTTTTTTTTTTAAATAGGTATACCTAACACATATTAGGTTCTTCATGTCACGTTTAAAACTCAATCGGTCAAGCCGTTCTCTAGATATCAATTATTTTGTAAAATTTTGTATCACATACAGACTGACAGACGAAAAAGTAAGCACCGTAGAATGTTTATATTGTGGAATATGTTTTTCTTGATCCCTGGAACAAATTTATAAACGGGGTACAAGAGAGTTCTGGACACTCTGTACATAGAGATTACCAGTAGGCCTAATTTTCTACAATGATAAAATTGTTAGATTTATTGCAAGCTATTAGATCTAGAATTTTATTGAAATAGGTTCAGTAATTCTTTAGGTATATTACCAGCTTGCTGAAAAGTAAAATCCAGTTTTGTTTACATAATTTACGATTTTATGACAAAGGTTTTGCGATGACCTATTTTTCTCCAGTAAAAAAGATGTTACATGTATTAGACGCACATTTTATCAGAAATTTTATTAAAACTAGCTGACCCGTGCGAATATTTCGCAAGTTAGGAGTAGGCCAACTTACCTGATTTAATTAAGTACATTACGTTTATTTATTTACGATGGTTTAATTTGTTTGATTTGTGTGATACAACACTTGCATATAAAATGTAAACAATCAACAGCCGTCATGTTAGTTAAACAGGTTGTTAATAAATGGTGCCTTTCATTAGGAAACATATGAAGTATGGTATACAATTTTTTTAAATCAATTTTTGTATTGAAAACATAAGTTTTAATTTTTTTTTTAAGTTTTAAGCTGTTTGTCTGTTTTTCGTCAATAGCGGAGAACATAAGCTTTAAAATTGTGCTTGAATAATTAATTTTGATGAAGAATTAAGGGAAATATCGCTTAGCGAAAAAAAACACCTTTGAGAAGTAATATATAAGGATGGGTTCAGTAGCTTTTTACTGTTTCCATGTATCAGTGGCGGATCCACGGGAGGGGGGGGACGCCCCCCAAAACCTCAAAAAAAAAAAAAAAAAAAATAGGAAGCCAGGTGTACATTTTGATGGCAAATTTCTTAGGTCCATATTACATCTAAAAGTCACAACCAACCCGATATTTTGAACTCAAGTCCTTGCTGTTTTATCAGTCTGTACTAGTATTATATATGCTGAAGTGCTGCGGTAAAACGGCCAGACGATGGTGCGGCGCAAGTAAGAGTATTGGCCAGCCTTAGAATATGGTTCTCGGAATTATGCATCAACAATCCGTGTAGTAGGCATATTTTTTTTAATTTGATAATCTGTATTGTTCTTTTTACAAAATTGAGAATAAACGCATAATTAATTATGTTATCTAAAAAATATTTTCAAAGATGTAGAGATAAAGAGAATTTATTGCAGCAATAAAGCAGTGTTGATTATTTTAATACAGGTCTTTGATATATTCGTTTTTTACTCGCGATTCCAACCAAGTACTGCATGTAATAAAGTATTGTACGGTGCATAATTCTTTGCAAGAATATCAAAAGGAGTCCATGCCAAAATTAACTACAGTAATCAATGTAGGACTAACTTTTATTTTACATGAAATTCATGTTTGTTTTTTTACCGAGCAATACTAAATATTTGTGACAAGGATGTTTTCTCCATCGTCCATGTGTTAAACGAGCGCTGTTAGCGCCACGTTTTCAACGCCCGTTAATGTCGGTTTATTGGGTAAATGGAACTCCCGTAAACCATGTTATACGAGCGCTATAAACACTGGCGAACCCACGCTATCAACACCGAACCAAGTTATACGGAGCGCTGTCAACTTGTAGTCAGAATTATCGACTTTGTCGTGGTTCTAGTTGTTATTGTTTATTTCAAAGTGGTTATTGTGTACTTCAAAGTGACAAAATGTTTGACACGGAAAAAATTATTTACGCTATCGAACAGCAGCCATCTCTTTATGAGTCGAAGGATTATAGTAATAAATAATTGAAACCTAAATGCTGTAATGAGGTTGGTGAGACAATGCCCCATCGTCCACCCTTCCTCCTACACAATTCTTCATATGTTTACACTATTTCTAATATACCTAGACAGCCTAACTGAATGGTGCCCATCTTGGAAGTGAGTGACGCCACGTTGACAGAGTCCCGCGTTGACGACACGTTACGACCCGCTTTCAACGTCATTACTTGGGAATTTAACCCCTGGTTTTCATCGTTATCAACGTGGCGCTCACATAACATGGCCCTTAAGGCACTTGAAGTAGTGGACAAAAACTACCATGGTTCAGAAAAGGTTGGTTGGATTGGCTCTCTTAAATATACACCACGATATAGCCTACCTATTGAACCAAACCAAGAGATTGAGAGATTCGAAAATCAGGAGGAAACCATAGACTTTTTCTAAAGCGTTAGGTCTAAGTACACTCAATATAAATTTAACTTCAAATGTTGTTATTATAAGGTAAAAAGTCATCTTTTCATTTATAATTAGTATCGAGCTTGTTTCTTTGAAGTCAAAGTTGTAAAAATTTTCTATTAGTAGTCTACTCTTTAAGCATCTGTAGTTCTGTTCAAATAATTAAAAGGTTTATTATTCAACTATTATACAAAATCTGAATAATAAGATTTAAAAAATCTTGTAAAAAACATAAAATACTGAAGGAAAATTTTAACATGAAAATGCTCCCAAATTGGATATTTTTAGTTTGAAAATTTCAAACTACATTATCCTCTAAAAGAGAGTTCCCCTCCCAAAATGATGCCCTGGATCCGCCACTGCCATGTATATACAGCAGAAAAGTAAATTGAACAAATCTATAGCGAAGTACGGGCTTTTGCTACTTATACGAGTATATAAACCATTTAAAATAAATTACTGACTCGTTTCAAAGTCTTCCAAACCCCTGCAACGATTAAAGAGGAAGTTGGTATTGGTGTTTTTGTATACTGAGAAAGGTTCTTTACACACTCAGAAAGGAATTTTTCGTATCATTAAAAAGGCTCAGCAGGAGTGAACAAATATTTCTGAGTTGACTGCAGCTCTCCGAGTGGCAGAGTTTGTATACACTACTACTGTAGACTTGAGTTTGCGTGCTTTTCATTCTTCCGCTAGCATATATAGGGCAGCTACATAAAGGCGGAAACTAGACGTAAACCTGACTGTAAAAAGCCGGTATTTTACTACGCGAGCATGGCACGTACAAGTTCTCTACAGTGTTGTTTGAATGGAATCGATCAACGATGATAGTAGGAATGGGAAAGCCAGATGTCGGTTTTCACTTGTGGTGCAGGTTTCGTACAGGGTTCGAACAGTGTCTTTGGAGGGAGCGATTCAAACGACACTGTACGAAACTGATCTCAGCTTGTATGTCTTGTGAAAACGGGAGAAATGCTAGAAACAGACGATTTCGGACAGCAAAAGATCGTGCGTAAAGTATCTGATCACGGCCATTTTCGAATCTGATCGTTCGCCTCCGTGTTATTTGTCCCCCTTCGAGCTTGACGATAAAGCACGAAGGTTGTACGAAGCCTGTGCGCGTAATGAAAACGGAGGCGATACTGTTTGTTACTTGCCCTGTACGTGTCTATATCCGCATATTGAAAACCGCCTTTAAAACTACTGAAATGCGCATGCGTGACAATGTATGAGAGTATATGTTATTAAACAAACCTTTCTCTCACACATTCAAAATTAACGGATATATTATTTTTCTAGTATTCCTCCGCGAGCAACAAGTTTATGTGATAAGCACCAGAGTGCGGGCTAAACACTCGAGTAGTACAGTGACTAGATAGAGTCTCTATCTAGTCACTGTATCGAGTAGGGACACGAATTCGGCGCGTACATGCTTCCTCAATAAAGCATTTTGTTTCGTCATAAATTAAACAAATTTATTGAAATTACTTTTATTTGAAAGATAATTAAACTTCGAATGTGGTGAGGTTTTACATTGTTGATGTGTGCATTATCGAATAAGAACAAAATCGCAAACTTTGATTTTGAATTAAGTCAAAGAACAAATTTAGTTCAAAACAAATTTAAAAAACTAAATGATATCTATATTCGGACTGTCCTAACCTTTAAAATGGCATATTCAGAATAATTTCCTGATCATTATTACTTAGTAATCTTGTTACGCGTTTAACATTGCTATTATGGGAGTTGAAATTCAAGATGGTGGCAGGGTCTGTCGAGCCTTAAAAGTGAGCAGTTAAACGTAAAAATGTTAACTATTTTAATACATCCCAATGATTAAATTGTATAAACATCAGTTTGAAATACTGCATTACCGTTATTTTGGCTAATGCCAGGATAGAGCTCATTGCAGTTGACATTTAAATGATTTAAGGTGTTTTGAAATTTAAAAAATGTCCACTTACATAGCACAGCGCACTATAGTGCATTTTTTTTTATTTTGTAAAGGTTGTTTTAAGATCTTGGATGGGTTATTCGGTTCACTAACATGCTTTGACTAAAAATACTACATCAAGAACAACTTCTCCTTGATCATTGATTAATATGCAACTTTTTTCGTATTATCAGTATCGTCAAGTTGATGCACTGCAGATATTTAGTTGGGGTGAAATTGTAAATGTTCAAACATAGTTTTATGAGCTATTCTTAGCTATCTGGCTGATGCACTGCAGTAATTAGTTGGGGTAAAATTGCAAATGTTCAAACATTGTTCTATGAGCTATTCTTAGCTATCTAGCTGATGCACTGCAGATAATTAGTTGGGGTAAAATTGTAAATGTTCAAACATTGTTCTATGAGTAGGCCTACTATTCTTAGCTATCTAGCTGATGCACTGCAGATAATTAGTTGGAGTGAAATTGTAAATGTTCAAACATTGTTCTATGAGCTATTCTTAGCTATCTAGATGTTGCACTGCAGATAATTAGTTAGGGTAAAATTGCAAATGTTCAAATATTGTTCTATAAGTACTATTCCTAGCTATCTATCTGATGCACTACAGTTAGTTAGTTGGGGTAAAATTGTAAATGTTCAAACATTGTTCTATGAGCTATTCTTAGCTATCTATCTGTTGCACTGCAGATATTTAGTTGGGATAAAATTGTAAATGTTCAAATATTTTTCTATGAGTACTATTCTTTAGAATTTTCGTGATAAACCTTTTTTCGACTTTCAGCTTTGTGATTTGAAATTTCTTCTAACTATATTTCAGGACAGTTCGTCGTCTGTACTTATGTGAGTTTATAACGGATTCAATTTCTCTCATTGTTTTTTTATCAAGTTCCTCGCTTCATTACAATGTGGGAACAGGGTCGAGAAGAGATCTAAAGTTTTCGTTTCTTCTTTAAAGTAACTAAATTATAACTATTAAACTCAGTGAAAATTAGAAATACCAAAAAATATCTAATCCATATTTAAAAAATTTAATTTTGAACAAATAATGTAATAATGAAACTGCTTAATTATATAGGTATAGCTTATAAATCGTTAAACTTTTCATCGTAAAGAGTAGATTGAAAATATTATGAAATACCATATGGCGTAGGAACACGTTCTATAGATGTGAATATAACTAAAAAATAAATTATTTAAATGTACTTCAAAAGTGAAAATCCAGCTCAAAACATGAACGCAAAAAACTAAAAAAGGGATAAAAAATAACAATGTGAGTTTGAACATGCAAACTTGTGGGTTTACGAAAGACAACAAGGCTAAATACAAAGGTTCAATTCTACAGTTAGAGTTGTGTGGTGAACATTGTTCGCTTAGTTAAAAAAGTTACACTAAAATTGTTTTAGCCTTTAAAAATCGTTCCAAATAGGATCTGAACTTATTGGTTTTAAAATAGATCAGTTCCTAATTGATGGTTTGTTTTAATTGCTAATACGATCAGCACAGCACTCGAGAAATCGGTTGCCTAATGCCCGGTGCACACTTGTGTCCACACAACGCGGGACGCTGGGTCACTTTGAATCGGATAGGAAGAAGTACATAGGTACTAATGATGGGATGGACACATGCCGCAGATACCTATCTGACGCCAGCGTCACTGCCGAAAGTTATTGAGAGGGAAGCAGGTACCTGTAAGACGTACGTCACTTTCTCATATCGCTACAGCATACCTAGCAGTGCTCAACTTGCTATAGAGCAGTGCACATTTGCAGCCGCGTCCTATCTACGTGATTTTTTTCAAAATTATGTATGATGAAAATATGGACATAGAACTCCATTTAGGCGGTGAAAATGCATCCAGTAATTTGAGATGTGAGCCATGATGATCATAGGGACATATTAAAGAATGATATAAATTAACAAGAAGACCAACGGTTTTATAAAGTGATAACTACATTTTGGAACGTATGACTATTTTATAATATCTTTTAAACCATTTGATTTATCTATTTGAAATAAAAAGCAACTAAAAAATAATATTTTTATCTTTAATTTGATATATAAAAATGTACATAAATATTAAAATTTAAAAAATAGACAAAGAATAATGTACTATCCATCTAGGTTGGTGGCAAATTATAGAGACTATCAACGTTTGACGCCGATAGGACGTAGATTGAAAGTGATTTAGGGTCCCGCGTCAATTTGCAGCAATTGAGCACCGGGCCTAAGGAATGATTTTATCAAATTTCATCGTTACAAAAAACTTGTTCGACCACTACCGACAAACATATGGGGAGCCGCCAACTAGTGAGGACGGCAATTCAGTGTCCACAAAGACTTCGTCGCTAAGCTTCCGCTCTTCCTTAAATCTCTTGGCATTTTGCCGGTGAGTAGGCCTAACGATCGATATATATTTGTAAAAATTACCTTACTTTATTAATATAATAATAATAATTTTATTTCCAGATCTTGCATGACAATTTACATTACATCTTTGGAAATTATACCAATTACCGCAACCAGTTATAGAGGTAATTGGTTTGTAATAAAAAAACATATATAAATATACAAAATAAATTCGTCAGAATATATTCATTCAGAAGCTTTTTCTATGGCCTTAAATATTTTCATTAAAACTTTGTTATCGTTAGTTTAAAAAAAAATCTTCACTACTTTCTTTCTTCTTATCTTAGGAGTCTTCTGTGCCAATTAAATGTAACACTCCAAGCTGCCTCTTAGGCGTCTGACAGGCCCTGAACCGTTCCTTCACGAACTCCGTACTCACCACCATACTTAAACACATTTTCTACCGTCTGTGCCATATAGTATAATGTAGTTACTACAACTTTATTGGCAGAACGATACGTCAGTCAAAAATAGTGATATGAACTAATTTAACATTTCAACTCGTTTTTCCTACGACAGGAAATTGTGTACAATTTAATTTTCTGTTGTAATTTTTCAGCGAAAGTTACTGTAAAAATACCTGCAGTTAAAGTGGGAGTTTGCACCGGAGCAGCGACTAATCAAGGGAAGAGATCGAGAGCTATGGGTAAAGAATTCAAGTGGGGTGGAAGTGAATGAAGGGTGATGCGAGGAGACACGCGGGGGGAGGGGCGAGGGGGCTTGAACTCGGGAGAGCGTGTTAAGTGTTAAATCAATACAAACATAAACATTATTTAGTACCTAGAGTCAATATTGCGAGGAAGAATAAGTTTTATAAGGACCTGTTGTTTATAAGATGTGGGCAGACCCTATCCCGGAAGTTTATTTGGGATTCATTTTGTTTTGTTTCTGGATTTATATAATTCGAGCTCCACTAATGTACGTTTTCAGTCTCTTATTTCGATCGCTTTGGATTTGAGACGTTACGTTCTCGGATATATGAAGTACTAGGCTCGCCTCTGCGTGCTTCGCACGCCGAACTTCGTGATTGCCCCGCTCTCACGCACTGCGATTGAAATAATTTAGAAGTAGAGATTACCCCACTTGGTCGCCGGAAACGCGAATAAGCTAACGTAATTTAAACCGTTCTTACCTAACCTTAAAATATATAGGCCTATGATTATATAAATACATACCTTGTTATACTGTTCTCAGTCCGATATCTCTTTATGACGGTGACGACCGTTTCGCCTATCTTATTCAGTCATTGTCAAACCGAATTTTTGTTGTTCTTATGGCATAATTCGGTTCTTAAAAATTCGGTTTGACTGAATAAAATAGGCGAAATGGTCGTCACCGACATAAAGAGATATCGGACGGCGAGCAGTATAACAAGGTACTTATATAATCATATATGATATAGTCCATAAGGCAATAACAAAAAAAGAAAACAGCTCAAAATAGAGTACAAGTTTTGCGGTCAACCTAAAAACTGGGTAAATTGAGGAGTTATTTACAAAAAGTGCCTTAGTCCAAAATTTCAGTATCCAATATTTTTATCAGTAGTTCTATCTGGTGTTCATAATATAAACTAAGAAAAAATACAAAAACAGCAACGGACCAATATAAATAAGTGTTTAAAAATAGAGCACTTTTAAAAAAACAACCATAGTCAAAGGTTGTTTTTGTAACAAATACCGTATGACTTAAGTCAGCTGATCGTAATTTGGCAAGCTTCACAAATTTGGTGAGATTATATGTTACAAGGAAATGTAGAGAGTATTGTTAGAAACAATGTTACTAATAATGATGATTCTTATTATTATTTTATTCTTGGCATACAATTTTTGTTAGAAACAAAGTGAGACTTCTAGATTGTCTAAATTTAAGTACATATATCCTATATTCATCTGAATGAAGAAAAGTTATCAAACCTAAAGAGACTTTTCAGTTATTGTACAGAAACAGTCGAGTCAATCTTTTTACGAAAGTAGAGGAATATGTCGACGTTTCTTATGATGAAAATAGTAGTGGTAAAGATGCTTTGCTGTTAATTGTATTATTTTTTTAATGATATTCAAACTTTAGTTTAAATTGTAATATTATTTCTTCAATATGAGTATTTGTATCTTGTAAACTGTTTTAATAATAATATATTATGTTATTTCCTTGTTTCCAAATAAGTTTGACAATCTTGGTCTTAATTTTTTGACAAAAATTAGTTGTAAAGATCATAAAATGTTAAATTAGGTCTTACTTTCTTTACAAAAACAACCATTGTCCGTGTTACGATAATTTAAAAAATGTATTTTCTAATATTAATAACAACAACTAAACTTTTATCTGTTAAGATACTGTTTTAAAATGTATTATGAATATGTTCTTAAAATACTGTCAGCATATGACTGACATAGTTAATGTCAGACTGTTCTTCCTTTCTCCTGAAAAATTGTAGTTTTGGACTAAGGCACTGTTTTGTAAATAACTCCTCAATTTTGATCGTGAACGCAAGTATCACGTGACCAAGGCCGTAGCCAGGAAAAATTTTCGGGGGGGGGAGGTGTCAGGTCAAGACCGGGGATTTGAATTTAAACCCTTTTAACACGTTTAACATGTGCTACGGACGCACATATGAGCTTGACACTGAACACTATGAGAAGCGGCCGACACATAGTGCATTGCACGCCAACTCCATATTGGTGAGTATTTTCAATACACAGAGCATTGCGTGCTTCGCACACCAACCCCCTTCTTGGGAGTATTTTCAATACGCAATGCATTGCGTGCTTCGCACGCCAGCCCCCTTATCTGGAGGATTTTCAATACTCAGAGCATTGTGTGCTTCGCACGCCCACCCCCGTGTTGGAAGCATTTTCAATACACATTACATTGCGTGCTTCGCACGCCAACCCCCGTATTAGGAACATTTTCAATACGCAATGCATGTGTATTGGGAGAATTTTCAATATACAGAGCATTGCGTGCTTCGCACACCAACCCCCGTATTAGGAGTATTTTCAATTCACAATGCATTGCGTGTTTTGTTAGAGTAAATTATTTTTGTTGGACCTTCATAGTTTTCTTATTTAATAGATCAGATCAAGCTCACATTAGAGTTAAGGCTGTAACCCACTGCATCCATGTATATTGTACGTTGTAGTTTAATCGAGTAAATCTAAATATCAGTATGCATGCAATGCACGATGCTATAAAATATGTTGCTGGATCCTCTGTTGTGTTGTCTATTTTATCATTTAATTTGCACTTTTTAAACCTAGTATTAATGTTCACTACTAAATTTCGGGATTTCGGCCCCTTGGCTACGGCCTTACACGTGACTCTAATCTAACGTCATCCTGAAAACGTTACACGTAAGCTTGAAGTTTTTGGGGAGTTAACCAAATACGGGCTTCGTATGTGCAAATTTGAAAAGTTCCTAGTGCCGTTACCTGTTAACCGATCCGACTGAAACTGAGAACTTGGGTTCAACCTACTACGCCCTAGCGATTGCCTAATAAACTAGAGTCATGGCCACGCACTCTAGATTTACGAATCTAGATTTAGATCCACGCACTTTAAAATTTTAAAGAAATTTAAGGTTACCCGGTTAACATTCTCTTAAACATGTTTTCTATGTTTAAGTTCACAAAAATGTTAAAGGGGAAATTTTATAACCACGTCACGTAGGCCTATCGATAATTCACTTAGGCTACTAAAAATAAATATCAATCATGAAACCGACCGGTTTGAATACACAATACAAACCCCAGGCTAGTTGATTAAGTTTCTATATCGAATAAATATAAAAGTATTGAACGGTATAAGTTGTAGCAAAACAATACGATACAATACAACGTATAGAACAGACAGCTCTGACAGCTGTCATACTTGTGCACCCCGATGGAGTACAGCACAGTACAGTTCTCGCGGTCAATACTGTTTACTGTTGATCCCTTCGGCCACTGGTAGAGATTAGTGTCAGTCTCTTCATCGCCGCTAACAGTTCAACAGTTATTTCTAATCGGTCGCTTTATCCACACGCTGATTTGAAGGGCGGGGGTGGGATCAAAGCAAATGGGCGTGTGTAATGTGGCGAGTATTTATATCATCTCGGACGCAGAGAAAAGAATTCGATGTTTCATCTCTAAACAATTTTAATAATAATTTATGAATTACTCGCTTCACTCGCAAACCCCCGCGGAGAAGCAAATGCAAACAGATAATTGTATTATGATATTTTCACGGGAATGACGATTGATAGGACAGAGATTTTTATATAGAAGAGAGGCACTTTTCTAGTTAAAACATACGTACAAAATATACGGTAAAGCATTATTTTCAAACTGGTCAAATAGGCCGTGTAAAGATTACAGTCGGTATAATTTTAATAGTGATAGGTGTCTGAATTATGATATAGTAAGTCTTTTTCGTTATTTGTGTTTGCTATTACCTAACCTAAAAAAACTATCGGTTGTGAAGAATAATTGCCTGATTAAAATTTTCCAATACGATTGTTTGGTAATAAATCTAAATGCTTTCAAGAAACGTGTGTTGGTTCAGT
>JAGFPH010000043.1:1402869-1419482 GCA_018207615.1 Philaenus spumarius
TAAAGTAGAAGTAACACTGAAGTAAAGTAGAAGTAACGTAGAAATAATGTAGAAGTAACGTAGAAATAAAATAGAAGTAACTTAGGGAGAAGTAACGTAGAAATAAAATAGAAGTAAAGTAGAAGTAACGTAGAATTAAAGTAGAAGTAACGTAGAAATAAAGTAGAAGTAATTAAAGTAGGAGTAACATAGAAATGAAGTAGAAGTAACTTAGAAGTAAAGTAAATAGAAGTAATGAAGAAGTAACTTATAAGTAACTCAGAAGTCACGTAGAAGTAAATTAGAACTAAAATGTAAGTAATAGAGAAGTAAAGAAGAAGTAACGTAACTCTAATATGACGGACAAACTGCACTGCGCAAAACAAACACACAAGTAAGCAAAAGCAATGAATTGACAATACTGTATTTTTAGAAGGGGACGTCTCGTATGTTCGCTACCACTTCAGTAAAGTCCACTCCTTACCACCTTTTGTTATTGTGTTGTCAATATCAGACAGATGGACGCAAATATTCAAGCACGATGTGGAAGCCACTTGTACGGTATTGAGTGGAACCAACGCAAAGCTTGTGGAAACGTATTTCAAGTTGGAAAAACACGTTTTAGGCTGAGATCGAATCGGTAGAAGCAATAATTGTAAAAAAACACAATGTGTCTTTCCTTTTCTGTTATTAAAATTGTAGTTATTTTAAATACAGGATGTTCAGAAATTTTCGTAAAATGTATAGTTTATATATTTATGTGTAGTTTTTAGTAAACCACTAAAAATTACTTCACAAATTTTAAACAATTTGTCTTCCGTTTAAGAGTTACAGACCTCTGAAAATAGATTTGTCATAGCTTATACAACAATATGAAGACAATATTAGTAATTACGATTCTTCTAGAGTACAACACGGAATAGAGAGCTGAGAGGCCTTGTACGGCCGCGACTACTACCTATCACCCAAAAACATTTTACCCGAATTCTACTTTTCAACAAAAAACGCCACCACTCTTATCCTTTATTTAAACAACTAAATATATTGCCCCTAGCACACTTATTTATTTATTAAGTACCACAGATTTTAATAGCAGAAGCGGAAACACTTGCAATGACCAAATGTATTTTATAAGAAGGAGTACTGCCTGGATGCATATAAAAAAAAAATCAGGATTTGTTTGAATACATTTTTGATAAAATATTTAATAAATTGTCTTTAGAAATCAGGAAAGAAACAAAGTAAATGTTGCAGTGAATGGTTGGCTTCAGGGTTTCGGGTCCTGCGATTGATTATGTGGAACTCTGGTGTATGCATCAAGTTAAGTTAAGATTAAGCACTCTGGCATTGGTTAAGTTGGGATGCATGTCTTTTTATCTGTTCATAAGACAAGTATTGTATTTTATAAAAGTTCGAGTGTATTTGAGTGTGTATGCTATTACATAAGAAATTACGTGTATTTAGATTTATTTATTTTTTACTTACTCCGAATCCACAGATTGTTGCCAACGTTGGCACATGTTTATGGAACAGCGCCCACACATGAGTAACAACAGCCAACGTTCAGCTGTATTAAAAATGAACAAATGTTAGAGCCAACATCCCAACATGTCTGTCGAAGAAGTGGCTGCCGGTGCTTTTGCGTTAAAGAGTAGGCCTACCAATAATTATATTTTAAAATTGCAAAAATGAAAAAGAGCAGTGATCACATCAACTCTCAATAACGTATTAAGCGACAAAAATGTCGATGATAAATTCGAGTTTAATATCATTAATTACAATTTTGTATGACAGATAAAAACATTAAAGCCTAAATGAGTGATTAATAATAATAATAATAAACGATAGTAATACAATAGTTATCCACAGACTCCCTCATTTCTAGAGCTTCCTATTGCGTTGCTCTATACAAATCCTGTATAATTACTAAATATAAAACTATAATTTGTTAAATAAATTCTAGAGTAAAACAACTTTAACCATAAAGTAATATTTAAGTGTTTTTAGAGTGATGTCGGATATGGCTTCAGTAGGCCTACAGTATATTCAAAACGAATTCATCGTACATTTGCCACCTTACAAATCTGTTTTTGTTACACACAAAGACTTAAAAGGGACGACATCTCACTGATACGTGCAGTCACGTGCAGGTGTAAACACATACATTCACTTTCAGAGACGTACCATAACGCCCAGGAAAGAATATATACAACACAGATAGAAGGCGTTTCAACGGCAATCGCATAGCATTTGCTTGTTTGTTGATAACATTTTATTTGATACAGTTCGTGTTCTGAAATAACAATGGTAACGCGATTGTGCCAGCTACCGTTATAGTTTTTAAAGCTTGTAGAAGCATAAACAATGTAGTAAAATGGGGAACATGAATCTAGATAGTGGGACGGAAGTCAAAAACAAGATCTTTGTCCAGTGAGGGGTGGTAATTTAACAATTAATTTGGGTCAAAGTTTTAAAGTTTAAAGTCATATTGGTGTAATTTTAAAGAAACAATTAAAGTGAATATCGACAGAGCATATTGATAGTGAATATTGATAGTGAATATTGATAGTGCATATTGATAGTGAATATTGACAGTGCATGTTGATAGTGAATATTTATAGAGCATAACGATAGTGAATATTGATGGTGCATAATTATAGTGGATATTGATAGTGAATAACGATTGTGGATATTGATAGTGAATATTGATAGTGCATATTGATAGTGAATATTGATAGTGCATGTTGATAGTGAATATTTATAGTGTATAACGATAATAATGATAGTGGATATTGATAGTTCATAACGATAGTGCATATTGATGGTGAATATTGATAGTAAATGTTGATAGTGAATATTTATAATGTATAATGATAGTGAATATTGATGGTGCATAATGATACTGAATATTGATAGTTCATAATGGTAGTGAATATTGATAGAGTAAATTCATAATACATAATGATAGTGAATATTGATGGTGTTAATGATAGTGAATATTGATGGTGAATAATGATAGTGAATATTGATAGTATATAATGATAATGTATATTTATGGTGCATAATGATAGTTCATAATGATAGTGAATATTGATAGTCCAAATTGTTAGTGAATATTGATCGTGCATAATGATGTGAATATTGATAGTGCATAATATAATTATATTGAATATTGATAACGCTTAATTTTAGTGACTATTCATAGTGCATAATGATAGTGAATATTGTAGTAAACATTGATGGGAAATATTGATAGTGCATATTGATAGTGTATATTGATAGTGAATATTATAGTGCATAATGATAGTAAATAAAAATAGTGCATATCGATAGTAAATATTGATTATGCATATTAAATTGATAGTAAATAGTGATAGTGCATATTGATAGGGAATGTTTATTGTGCATATTTATAGGGAATATTGATAGTGAATATTGATAGGGAATATTGTTAGTAAATAAAGATAGTGAATATTATTGATAGTGGATATTGATAGTAAATATTGATAGTGAATGTTGATAGTGCATAATGTTTATTTTACTATTTAGAGTTAATATTTAAGTAAGGCAGTATTGACAATTTGAATAATAAACAGGATAAGTGCGAGTTAGACTTTCACGCTAAGGGTTTCATATCAAGAAACGTTCCGAAAATGTAAGTTACTTAAAATTATATTAATAACAACTCAGTAACACGTCATATATACTGAACGTGTAATGCTCAAGCTGACAGAGGCGGTTCACAAGTAGTTGTACTGTATGTCGATATCTTCCCTTAGAGTTTACATAGCCCAGACATGCCAGTGTTTAGTAGAGGTTGAAATTGAGTAGCCCGGCGGGCACTACAAATGTAATTGGTGGTGGGATCAGTAAAATGAGGTGACGGTTCTTAAGCACAGTAATGCCGTATGAAATTACACGAATGGAAACATATTTTGATACGCCAAAGGTTTTCTGCTAATTACCTCTAACAATATTGTATTCTTTTGAATTTTAGCTGCGGTAGGCTCTACTATCAGTAACAGATGGGGAGAGAACGCTCTTTAGTAATTGCCGAGGTAATTGTTTTTTGCTGCTTTACTCCGTTATCAGAAGGGGGGGGGATTAGGGATTTACCCGCTTTATGTATTAGTTTAGAAGTGAAGAGTAAATGTGATGCGGTTTTTTTTAGGGAAAATGACGATAGGAAGCACCATGCTAGAGGAACAACGAATAGACACGGATTAGTAAGAAGATTTGTCATGCTGGAGTGACGACCAGTCAGACCACGACAAGGGGTGTTTGAAGGAATACCGTGTTGGAAGGACAACCAACCGGACCACGACAGAGGGCGAAGGAAATAAGAAGCAAGGCAAGTCAAGCTGAAGAACTAGCTGAACAAAACTAGTGTTCAGTGCGAACTCCGAGACAGCTCTGGCTTCTATAGCATCAAGGACCCGTATTTATTCCAAAAAGAATGGAATATCTTGAAAACCACATGATGTATGAAAAATTCCTAAACAAATATTGTTGGTATACTTGTCTTAAACCCTCTCAAACGATAGCACACATGACAGTATCAAAATTTGTTGCGATAGCAAAACTTTACGCCATAAAATATTTTTGAGGTGTAAACTTCTTTAGGCGCATCAGATGCAAAAAATTTGTGCACGCGGTAAATGGGAATCAATCGTCCTGCTTTTTTGTCTCGAAACGCGTTAAGCATATTTGTCCCGTCACGCTCCATTATACAGGGTGACAATTAAGTCTAGAAACGGTTTAATATTTCGTATGTAAGGAAAATTTGAAGGTAGATGTGATTGAGGAACCTACTCTATGTAAAAATACAATTTTATTAAAATTTCAAAAAATTTATTCGCCATCTTGGATCCGCCATTTTGAATGTAACTTTGATTTTTTAAATAGGAAGGTGGTCATGTAATACATCATTTCGATGTAGAATTTCAAGAAAAAACCAATGGTGAAATTTGCACATCCATATCTTTAACCGATAAAAAATGGCGTTTTCAGATTTTGCCCCATTGCACTGTACTATTTTTGTTTTGATACTAATTATTCTTCTTTTTGGGTTCAGAATTAAATAAGCTTTCTAACGATGTGCCACACAACGATATTTGGTTGAACCACTCGAAATCAATTTTGAAAAAATCAAAATGGCTGTAACTAAAAAATGTTAAATACTCCCAAATGTTTCAAAATGGGGCAAAATAGGAAAAGACGATTTCGTAGTTTTTTGGCCGCCATTTTTAATCGGTTAAAGATCTGGATGTGCAAATTTCAACGTTGGTTTTTTCTTGAAATTCTACATCGAAATGATGTATCACATGACCACCTTTATATTAAAAAAAAAACAAAGTTATATTCAAAATGGCGGATCGAAGATGGCGAGTGGATAATCTTGAAGTAAGAAATGAATCAAAGCATCACGCTCAAATGTACTGTCACGCTCCACTATATATTTAAGTGGAAACGTCTTCAGGCGCACCAAGTACAGAAAATGTGAATTATTTTTCTTTAACTGTAAACTGTAATGATACATTTTAATGATAAAATTGAAAGTTAAAAATCCCTCGATTCTTCTAGTACGAACATGTACTATAATTTCCTATGCTTGAATGTTACACACTGTCCGTGGACATGTAATTTAATCGAGGTTCAAAATCGAATCACTTATTGTTGTTTGTGTAGGCATAGTTATATATTTTATTAGTATTTAACATGACTCGTGTTTTAGTAACATTGTTTGCATTTTTAACATGGATGTATATTTTGTTTGTGTTTTTGTATTGCGCTTAGTTAGCAAATATTTATTCGAATTTATTATTAACATTATATATTACTAGGGTGCTTTGACCCCTGCTCGCTCCGCTCGACAACCCCCACCCCACCTCCGACCGCTTCGCGATCTTATTTTTTCTTTGTCATCAAGTGAAAAAAATTATTGAATTTGTATGTTACAAATTTAAAGAGAATGAGCACCAGGAAAGAACATTTTCCCACGAGTTTTGAACACTATTTTTCACAATACTACAGTAAAAAATTATTTAATACAACAGCAAAAATATGGTTATTAACATTTATTTTATTTACATGTATTTTTCTTCTTACTGACTCAACAGGGTCTTCTTTCCCCGCTAATTTTTCCAAGCCTGTTCCCTTGGCAGTGGTTTTGCTAGATAGTAGATAGGGACAGCGGGAATCTCGAATCCATTCATGCGCGTCTGTTTTAGGCCCACACTACACTGTAAATACACGGATTTAATCTATTCTTATTACTTTATAATTATGAGAAGAATAAGCAAAAAAACTTTCTTATATAATAGAGAGATAAAGACATTTTTTTTTTATTTATTACTATTATTCACACTGTTTGTAAACATGTAAAGCACATGTTTTCATTACTTAGTATAGTTGTATTAATGTTAACTGTAAGCCTAAAAATTAAATTTTACTATTAGCTTAACCGCATTGGTTGTTTCATAACTAAGAGCGGTCTCTACTATGAGAGAGGGTGTAAATATGTAGTAGAACACATTGTCCAGTTAGTTATAATTTAGTGCAGCTCAAATTTCACTGAGGATGATGACTTTATCGTTGAACCGCGTTTTACAATTAAACGTATTTTTGTGAGAATTGTGTTCTGTGTTTTTATTTTTTAGTAATAATACAAATGATGTAAAATGAGGCATATAAAAACTTTTTGTTTTAATGTCCTAATAAAAAATGTTTTAATAACACCTTATCCTTCAGTTTGGTCATTCTTTTTGTAAATAATTGCATCAACCCAAATACTGTTAAATAATATTAGATATTTGTAATATCGCCAGAGAAGTTTACACTTCTTCCGTGTGGTCTTAAGCACCCCATTGTTGTTTAAAAAAAAAACTTACTATTGAAACTTACGTGGTTTTGTATAGCTATGCCAAATTTCATTCTCCATATTCGTTCTGCAGTAAATGCCTGCCACAGCAGACCGACACACAACCAAACAAATCATCCTATAAAGGTTATATTTTTCCTTTTAAAGAAGGAACCCTATCTCTATAATATGTACAAATGTTCCTGTCATTCGCGCCAACACTCTGGCTCTACTGCGCATGTTACGATCACCGCTATCCCCACCACTGTACACCGATCCACTATAACACCAGTTGTGGCTAAGTGTATGCAATACTTTCACGACAGCACGTGATCCAAGTTGTGCCAGTTTCAGTGAACACAGAATGTATTATAATACATTGCTGTGCTGAGGCACGATACCGTAGATTGGCGAGCGAAGAAGCAAGGGTTAGATAGAGCCTTTTAGGTTAAGTATAAAATAGTAAGAAACCAAACAATACCACTTCTGTTGGTTAATTCCATTCCATCAAAGGAGATGATCACCGCCAAGGTTTCTAGCAACACTCCATTCCACCCAAAGGTATTAAGCTGCAATGTTTTTTTTCTATTTCCTGATTATTACGACGAATTCTTCACATAATTAAACGTTTTTGGATACGTCCTGACCACTCAATTTTAATTTACAAATAAAGTTTTTCATAACAACTGCAAGCTCGCAACGACATAAAAAAAGAAGGCAGTCATGGGACTGCCGACAGAAGTGAAAACTGTCAAGAATATAAACCGTTGGTTATATTAATTTAATCCGAAATTTGGTCATTGTTTTATCTTGTCCCGTCTAAAATTAAAATGTAAAAAATACAAAATAACATAAACATGATAGTCAAATAATAATAAAAACAACAAAACTTACAAAATGAGGAAGCACAATGTTCATTTCATCGGTAGCGTGACGTGACTAAATCCATACAGATATTGAGTTTAAGCCTTTTACGTTCGTATATTTTACCCCGAAGAAGAAGTGCTTGGTGGGCCTAAAGAAGTTTGAACTAAAATATAAAAAGATTTGTTAGATTAGGGCCGGAAACTGCAACGTTTCTTCGTTCTTCGAAAGGAGATCCTCTTTTCCTTAAAAAATTAAGTGATGCCCGTACACAACGGAAATGAGAATCATATTGTGTATGCACAATTTTTAACAGACCTTGCTACGCATATTTAACTGACTTGACATCCCACCCTATCGAATTGAATTTGAAGCTACAAGGAAAGCATTAGAATATTGCCAATTTATATGGCCACCTAAGAGGAATTAAAAATAAAATTAAACTTCACTAGAAAAACATAATTTTTAATTGTCCAAGCCGTAATGAACGCTTTAAAGAAATTAAGGATTTTGAGGAAGGTTCTTATTGAACTCGTATAAAATACACTGAAAGAATTAGTTGCAGAAGAATTTGAAAACAGGTTTAGCGACTTTTAAAAAATCGAGCGAGAAATTTCAGTTTTTACTCAGTCACTTACTATTTTGTGTGTACCAGGGAAGAACCGAATTAGGAACGGACTCTTTTAAGTTACTCCAGGGAGAACGCAACTTGCGAAATGCAATACTTATGGGCTCAATGCTGGGAAGCACGTATCTTTTCTAAAGCAGCTTTTCCGACATGAAATGTATACAGTCAAAATATAACTTTTCCCTGTCTGATAAGACTCGGTGGTTTCGTTTGTCAACAACAAATATAAATACACTGGTAGTAAAAACCAACATCCCCAAACCACCAACAGATTTTTTTGTATATTTGTTATTTTTTGAATAAATAAAAAATAATTAAACAAACAAACACTTTTTTGTACCTATTACAATTCACAGATAAACTTACGTACGAGTTATTTTATGATGCTGCCCTCACAAAATGCAATTTGATTAAAAGCAGCCCTCGGTCTACTCGAAGTTGGACAGCCCTGGTTTACATCATCAAACCGAACCCGGCAGTTTTGCGGCCGATGCAATTTATTTGTTCGTTTATTAATTAAATAACGAAGGAGGAACTGCCCTAGTTGTTAGTTCATTGGAAAACCGGTTTAATCACTGGGGAGAACTAGCGATATTACGTTATAACGTGGAAAACTAGCGATAAATAAACCGCTATAAATAACGTTACGATACGTTTTATTACCTAGTAATGTAATTTTGTTAGTTAACTATTTATGGGTGCATTTATAAACGATCCGTGACTTTCGATCTTGCAATAGACAACCTCCTGTAATTGGCGCAAGTATTTATGTATACTTTATTTATTCACAAATAAAACATTTGCGTGACCATTGCCAAAGAATACAATAAACACACAATAACGAATATAACACACAAATAAATGACCAAAATACATAATATTTTATTCTAAAAACTTATATTTAAAGATCTTAAAATACAATTTAAGCCTTTGCTGGGCAGCGGCCTACCATGGTGGCACTATCCAAAAGCGCCAAGGCTTAAGGGTCGGCTCTAGTAAAACAGAAAGCAACATGCTACTCCCTATAGCGGCGGTAGGTTACGCGGACATTGCTCATTCTAAATCCATTTAAAACCCGCAATTATTCAAATAGCGTTTTTTTTTTAAATACCAAACTCTTGGGGACAAAATTCTTCATCCAAATGGCTTGGTAATTTTTCGCTATAATTAATAGTTACAACGTAAAACAATATTTAAAATCACCATACAGCGGCGGTAGGTTAAGCGGACATTGCTCAGCCTAAATCCATTTAAAACCCACAATTGTTATAAATGGCGTTTTAAAAAAAATACCAAACTCTTGGGGACGAAATTCTTCATGCGAATGGCTTGGTAGTTTTTCGCTATAATTAATAGTGACAACATAAAGAAATATTAAAAATCAATGTTTTAAATTGTGTATAAATATTAAACAAAATATTTTTCTTAGTTTTGAAAAAGCCATTTGCATGCATATTGACCATAGCTTTAAAATTACACATCGTTTATAATTTTCCGATCAAAAATAAAGGAAAAATTTGGATTGTAATTTAACATTGGTGTTATGGAGTGTCAGCCAACATGGCCGACAGCTAGAGCCGACCCCTTAAGTCAGTAAATTTGCATGTTCTTAGATTATTCATCGTGCATTTGTATTTATCAATCAATGTTAATCGATTTTTGTTTTTTAGCCAATTAAATCTACTTTATAATCGATGGAAAAAAAAGTAAATGTGTGAGGTCGTGGAACCCCCACCAGGAACGAAGTTTATTACAATTTCTTGAGTTTCAATTTCTTATTACAATTGAGTTTTCTTCAATTCTTTTACCAGCCTTAACGGCATCATACACATATAATTTTATTCTTTCAATTGCCGTTTATTATTAAATAGTTTTTTATACAAATATTTACTGTTTCCATACGTTTAATGTAATTATAATAAAGGTGTAGAATTAGTTATAACATCAAAGCTAAGATGGTAAACACAGTTAAATCTCCATTCATTGTAAATACATTCAATAAACATAAAATGTTGGTCCATCCGTCTAGGCCTAACCTAAAGTTATTGTCTGTATGTTTAACTTATTTTGCCTGTCTTAACGGCTACATACATACAACAATTCTTAGGTTAGGTCTAGACTTAAAATTACTTTCTAGGCCTAAACTAAAATTTCAGCTCTTGATAATATCTGAACTACGACGGACGGAACCGATCGTCTCTTAATTAAAATTGATGAACCAAAACACATGTTTCTTGAATGTATTTACATTCATTGTCATAGCCATAGCAACCAATTATTAGCACTTTTTTTCGTTACTCATTCCATTTTCTATTTGTCACCTCCTACCGCCACCCATGTAAGGAACTTCGTTTCAACAATAAATATTTCTTATTTTTTATGCTAATTTCTTGAGAGTGTAAAATCTGGAAAACAAAATGTTTTTTTCTTCTTTTTGTTTAGGCAACATAGATAGTAATAGGCATATTTGTTCACAAAAGACAAGATTTACAAATATGTTTCGATAAATTTTCAATAAATGTTTCGATTAATCGTTAAGTGCCACTTTAACTAACTAATTACATATTAGTTATCACATTTAAAAAAACTTGTTTTTGGAGACGTCCGACAATCAGAGTTATCATAAAAATAAACTAAACCACCCCCTACGCTTTTTTATAATAAAATTTATTATTTTTTTGGTTACTAAATTTTTATTTGTATTACAAATTATTTAATTATAATGGATTACTGGACTTTACATTGATGTAGAAGAAACTCTTAGTACTTAGAAATTATTTTATATTTTTTAGTTCCGTTTGCTATTAAAGTGTGTTTTTTAAACTTTAATTTATTTTGTTTATTTTTTATTTCTCAAAACGAAATCATAAGTAGGCCAACCTAATCAAAAGACTCGATTTTTTGTAGTTCTTGACACTGAGAATTTCAAAGTTAATCAGATGTCTTTAAGTTGGTGATAATCACGTTGAAAGATTCAGTTGCATACAGGTCAAGTTAACATAAAGTGTGTAAACAATATTTAGTAGTTCAACTTTCTTCTAAAAAATCTACAAAATAACGTGGATTTGCTTAGTTATTGTGTAAACGGGCGTTATAGAACAGTATAGCTCAGATGAATAGGGACATTTTGTGTTAATTAATCGTTAACATGACCACTGGTACCACTGGTTGACAACGACAGGCCGATGACATTCATTACGCTGTCACTGTCGGCTCGTTACCATCAACGTATTTTGTAAAATTATTTATAAAACTGTCCAGTTAATAAACATCGTTAAAAATAATTCACTTTTAAGTGACTTTGATAGACTCTACACTCTACAGTGGGAAACCTGAACGCTTCTACCTTTGGGAATGACCGTTCCTGTTAAATAAAATTGCTAGCCATCACAAACATTTTCGTTGGAAAAACTATGTTTTATAAAACGTATCTAATTTAAATATTTACCCATCTAGTAACAAGAATTCACCCCATTGTACTGTATTTTGTAAAACCAGTCTCCTTTAAATATTTAAAAATTTAGTAACATTAATTCCACATAGTTTTGTGTACTGTTTATTCCACATTTCTGGCATTGTACTGTTTTTCAAACAGCTCTTTCCTCTAGATATTTACTATTCTGGAAATAATAATCATACGTTGTTTTACTGTATTTTACAATACACCAATTTGTAAAACCTCTCTCCTTTGAATATTTACGTATGTAGTCAATAAAATTATTTTACGCTATTGTACTGCATTTTGTAAAACCATTCTCCTTCAATATTTACAAATTTAGTAACACTTATTCCACGTAGTTTTTTGTACTGTTTTTCCACATTTCTGCCATTGTACTGTTTTGTTCAAAAAAGCTCTTTAATCTAGATATTTACTGATTTGGAAACAATAATACGTTGTTTTACTGTATTTTACAATACAGCAATTTGTAAAACCTCTCTCCTTTGAATATTTACGTGTGTAGTTAATCAAATTATTTCTAGGCCATTGTACCGTTTACGTTAACGTATAATGTAAAAGCCATCTCTTTTTAATTTTCAAGATTCTACTTGATAGAATAAACTTTGAACACAAAACCTCACAATTAATAAGTTTATTAACACAAACGCGTTTCAACGACAAAATTGCCATCTTCAGTGATGCACGAGCTTACAATAGTTAGACTATAACTGACTATAACAATAACTGAGTTATAGTTTGACTATTGTAGCTCGTAGGCTACATCACTTAAGAAGGCGACTTTGTCGTTGAAATGCGTTTGAGTTAAAAACCTATTAGTTGTGAGATTTAGTGTCCAAAGTTGATTCTATCAAGTATATCTTCTCACAAGTCAAACTCAATATTTATTTTATTTACAACATTCTAGTAAATTTTGTTTGTACATGGCGATAGAAAATTGTGCTAGTAAATATGTGATCTAGTTAATTATACTGTGGGTTTACACCACATTCACTACACTGCTTAAAGCATTTTAAAACTTACAACAGTTTAATGAAACAATTGTCTTTGTTCTCTTATAGCCTGCGACAGTTAATACAATCAGTTGGTGCAAGTCGAGTAAGCAAATGCGTGTATGTGTGAACAGGTGTTTTTTAATCACGTGTCGTTTCACTGTGTTAGTCCTACTTGATGACTACATGTAGTTCGATGCAGTAAGCACATGAGAATACCAAACCTCCAGTCAAAGTTCCTGGCAAATTGGGTTGTTTTTATGTTGCTGTAAGAATTTCGCCTGGTTTCACAATTCGAGTTAAGAAGAACCAAAGCGGGCAACTAAGTGTACAACTTTTTGTCTAAATTTCACGAGGTATAAAGTCACCATAGTTCCAACTTCGCTCGCCGGGCAGGACACAGTCGCAGCGTGACGCGTAACTGTAACTACAAATAACGCCGACTAAAATATTGTAATCCCTTCGGATTAAAGGTTTAATGTCAATATTCACAAAATAGTGTGCAGTTTTCGATATGTTGGCATATCGGTATCACCGAAATATCGGGATTCAAATTATCGATACAAATATATCAATATATTGTTGCCATCCCTATGTCTACAGTAAAGACCACGAAAGAATACCGTTGAGGGATGGGCTTGTTTACACCGAGACCTTGAACGCTCCAATCGCCTTAGTGCGACGTTGTCACGTTCTTCCCACGCTTCTAACTGAACCCGACTGACTCATCGTATTTATAATTCTTTAAACTTTGCGCTCAAGCCTCGAGCGGTAAATACCAGGAGTGTTCGAGATTAGTAGATATGGCAACGCTGCGATCCCATCCTATTGGCCGCCACGCAACACTATTTATTCTTTAGTGGTCTTTAATATAAGAGAGAGTTTGATAATTTTTCAATAGTAGGGATGGTCAATTAGTTTTAACTATATCAAGAAAGCGTGGCAATACAGATAGGTATTATGAAAGAGTTGAATTTTACTTAATATTTATTTTACTTCGGCTCGCATTAAAATGCCGAAGTATTAAAACCTTACGAAAATTCTAAAAATTTTACCCCACATTTTATGACTTTTCTCGACATTTTCGAGGTCTCTGAACACGATAAAGCAACACAAAATGTTGGGCCCGTGGGTCTGTATGTGCGTCCGTCTGTATGTGGATACGATATATGCACTCATTGACGTCGTAGAAAACACTTCTGGTGGTGCCAAAATCTTCATAATTTTATTGTAGAGAGTTGAGATTACTAGCGTGATAGCAACGTGACGTGCGTGACAGAAACGTCACATTTTTAAATGTTTAAAAAAAACACGAGCCGAAGTCTAGGAAAAGTGTTCCATCTTTTCATCTTGTTTCTATTGTAATATAATTGTGACAATGTGAATAAATTTGTTTGTAATTGAATGTATGCTTAGTGTTTCACTGTTTAATCTGTTACAAAAGGCAATACAGATTGAATCTTAAAGCCAATTTTTAATTAATCTAATTTTATATTATAAACCCCTGCTCGCTTCGCTCGCAAAGACCCAGAAGATTACAGTACTGTATTGTCTGATATGTTTACTAATGATTGATCCTATGATGACGATGGTATCCTACATCCTGACGCATGCGCAGTAGAGCCAGATTTTTTGCGTTAATGGCAGGACTTTATTTTATGTAATAGAGCGATATAAACCTAACCTAAAAACGCGGTTGGTTGTTGAAAAAAGTTTACCGATTATAAATTTTCCAAGGTTGCTACGGTAGTAAAAAAAGATGTAGGCCTAAAATTATGTTAAGCTTTTGATCCAAATCGGCTGTTTTATTTTTACTTTATATTGTAAAAATGCTATACTGATGAATTTTTTTTCTCATGTCACTTTCTTCCGGAAAACCCCTAATTTTGTCCATATATTTTTTTCAATTTTTAAATAAGAACCGTAAATATTTTCTGGGTAAAAAGTAGCCTAAAGAGATTAATCTCTGAAAAGGAGATGGGATCAATTGGTCCAAAGTTCAATCAGCCCAAATAGGCAAACGTATCAAACAGTCCAAAGCAAATTGTTTAAATTAATATACCTGGACTGGTTGAGCTTTGGACCAGTTGAACCGATATTTTAGAAAAGTCCTATACATGCAAATGAAAGTTTCGTCAAAATTTGATCTGCCGTTCCGGAGGTTAGCCCGGCCAAACAATCAAACACAAAGACAGACAACAAATTAAAAAATATATGTTTAGGTTTTGGTAACGCCTGGATAACCATTTGACCTTAGAAAAAAAGATTTACTTCGAAACCACAGACAGACACATCAATTTTATTAATTTATATATGTAGATTACTTGTATGATATTTTACGTTTTTATGGATTTTGGGGGACCAAGCGGGCTAAGGCCGTGTAAAAATAAAACAAGCCAGCAGAACAATCTCCAATAATAATATTTTTAGATAAACCTCCAAAAGAGTTTCATTCTAGTACGAAAAATCTCAACCAATTTTACTTCCTGTAAAAAACGTGCTTCCAGTTGTTGGATTTTTTAGTGAGTTTTTATGCTAACGGTTATACTTTTTATAATTGCTAACCTGGCAGACTGTTGTACGGTCATGTTAAATTATGTTATGTTTTAGTACTGAAGTTATATTCTATTCTATATGTTTTTGGAATTCCAGCTAGATGCCTTTACCGTTTCTGAAAAATTCATAAACAACCGAATTTAGTTTTACGGTGACAAACTGATAAACAAAAAGGAGTTCCGTTGTTCTTTTCAATTTAAGGAACCATACAAAAACATTAGTCTCTACTTAAACATAAAAACACCAGAAGAATGTTTATAACTTTTCGACTTTAGTCGCTAAATTGTTGAGATGTTCAGCGCCAATTGAATTTACTGCTTCTAAAACAAAACGGTAACGTAAAACGGCTGTGAGAAAGTTTACACAATACTGAATTGTTTTTACTATTTCAAAAATAACTGAAAACTTGAAGCTTGTTATAAAATTAATAACAATTAAACTGTTTACCCGCCAATAAAACAACTAGATCGTTTATTCCGCAGAAACACAGTCTAGATAAAAATGAAAATTTTACTATTTACTTGCAAATTGTTTAACTTGGAAATAATTGTTGTATATTTCCTGAAATCCCCTTTACATATTCATGTCCGAGATTGAATTATTTCATGTAAATTTTCAAATTGTTTGGATGAAAGTGATTAAACGGATAGTCAGAGAAAAGGGTGTTAAAAGAATTCAGGTTTATCATCATTATTTTAGTTGCGGTCATCCCCGATATTAGCTTACCGTCTTCAGTATTCTTTTCTGTCGAGTTACGAAGTCTGTTCGGTTGCCAGCCATTTCCAATTGCGATGCAGGCTTCCCTTTGCCATTATAAAAAAAAACATAACACCCCTAAAAAGACCCATTTATAAAAAAAAAACACACATTTGAAAATTACATCCATTTAAATTCTTAAAATCAAAATAACTTAAAACCTGTCCTTTTGACGAAAAATGTTTTCCGTGTTTCTGTTTTTTCCCAATATGAATTGACCCAGATACGCAGGGATCCGAAATGGGCAACACCAAGTCATCAGGCGCTGGAGTATTCGTGGTCAACTGGGTATGCGCTGAGTAGGTATGCATCTATGTACCAAAGAGAGTCATACGCAAGCAATGCGCCCGACTAGAGGAGGTTGTAGCAAAGGACAAGATGAAAATCAAAATCTGCTCGGATAGTCATGCAGTAATGAGAATCCTGAAGTCGACCAAAGTTTCTTGAAGGCTAATAGGCTAATGCACAGAATCACTGAAAGCATTAACAACGTCACATAGTCAGACAGTAATGAGAACTCTG
>JAGFPH010000043.1:1480770-1500098 GCA_018207615.1 Philaenus spumarius
TAATTTAGTATTAATTTACCTTGATTCAATCAGTTGAAATATATCAAGAGGCAACGAGCAGCCACTGGATTAAACCCACAACGTATGCTATGCTAATTTAGTATTCATTTACCTTGATTCAATCAGTTGAAAGATTTCAATAGGCAACGAGCTGCCACTGGGTTAAACCCACAAAAATGATAATGTGGTATTCATTTGTTTTGATTTTGTCAGATGAAAGATATCACTATTATAAATATATTCAATTCGCTGCCCATAATTTCTGGTTATATATTTAATCTGTTCAGATAAAATCAAAACCAAAATTTGGGCTCCCACTAACAACCTTATTCTCCCACACTATTGTTTCACAATATAAATAAATACATTTTGTACGTAATTCGTTTACTCTTACCTTAATTGTCTGCAAGACTTAGAACACCATCATTCTGAAACACAAAGCAAAACTGTTCTTAGTGATTGTTAAAATATTCCTAAAAATTCTAAAATTAGAGAGAGAGAGAGAGAGAAAGAGAGAAAAGCTGGTACCAAAAGCTAGAAATGGTCTCCTCAAAGTGTTGAGAGTTATTTTATATTAAAATTTTACTTTAAGTCTTCTCTAATTCTCGTCGTATGAAGTCTAATTAATAAATACAAATAAATAATGAGCTTGACTTATGACAAAATATACTTGAAAGAATAAAAACTGAACACTGAATCTCACAACTAATACGTTTATTTAGTCACGAGTTCCAACGACAATGTTGCCATCTTCAATGGTGCACAAGCCAGAACTTAATGCTTGGCAGACCCTGCCACCATCTTAAATTTCAACTCCCATAAGAGCAATGTTTAACGGGTAATAAGATTACTGGAATAATAATGATCAGATAATTATTCTGAATGTGTTATTTTAAAGGTTAGGACAGTCCGAATGTGGATATCTTTTAGTTTTTAAAATTTGATTTTAACTAAATGTTTTCTTTGTCTTAACTCAAAATCAAGTTTACGATTTATTTTCTTATTCAACAATGCAAATATCAAAAATGTAAAAATATCACCACATTCGAAGTTTAATTACCTTTCAAATAAAAGTAATTGCCATAATTTTGGATAATTTATGACGAAAAATCCACGTTATTGTGGAACCATGTACGCGCCGAATTTGTGTTCCTACTCGATACAGTGACTAGATAGAGACAGTGTGGCCAAGTGAGGTCTTGTTTCCTATTGGTCGAGATTTCGGCAGCCATGTTTTTCCTAAATTCGTATCTGTTTACATTACATTCATTCACGTTCACATATTGTAAAAGCGACTTTACCGATTTTTTAACAGATATTTGTTAGTTTTTACTTTAAAATAAACGTAATAGTTATTTTAAAGCGATTTGTGTTGAAGTATGTGATATTGCACCAAATTAATAAGGAAATGACAGCAGATTAGGCTACTCCCGCCACTCTACGGAATCGTTTCAGCGCGCATATTTCAGAAGTAAGTACATACCAAAAGTCTTTTATTTACAACATTTTAAAAAGTTCATACCATAGGCTAATCCTTTTTATCAATAGAAAAGATAAATGCAATAAATATTAGTATTACGCAATTTTAAGAACTTTTTTTGGCCCAAACCTATAATTTCGTCCGTGTTAGCCCTACGTTTGTTTATAGTTTTCAAATTAAATTGTCATAGTTATTTTTTCTTTCTTTTAGTCTTGGTGAAGGTAGAATCTAAAGCGGCCCATACACTACACATGCATTGCACGCCGTGCAAGCACGACGTGCCAAAAACGGACGAAACCTGCCAGTGTGTGGAGGTCTACGTGCTAAGCACGCCGGGCAATGCATGGCACGATGGCAATCAAGACGAGTTTGATTTTCGGCACGCCGTGCCATCCGCCGCCGTGCCAACCTGCTAGTGTATGGGCCAGTCACGCGCCACGTGCTGAGAGTGAAACGATTTTTGAGGTTATATTTAGTTCGGTAGCGGCAAAAACTCTCAAATTTTTACCATGAGTGCTGATACACAAGTTTTTCTAGCACGTCACGGAGCAGACTGAATTTTCAGTGTGTGGCGCACGGCGTGCCAAGCCAAGCACGGCGTGCCATTGCACGGCGTGCAATGCATGTGTAGTGTATGGGCCGCTTAAGGCAAGAATCACATTAATAAGTAGGCCTAACTGAAATAATGAGGGAAATTAATAATGAAACCTGTTTTTCGGCTTTGAATAACTTAAACTTGAAAATCTTGAATTGCCTAACCTCAAAATCAAAGAATTGTAATCTCGATGTTAAATTGTTATTAGAGACATTAATTTTATTATTAGATTTCAATTGAAATAGAAATAAATTAGTTAGTTAGGAAAGTTTTAATTGCTTCGCTTATTAAAAAAAATCAGATGGAAATAAATGCATTGTAAAAATCTGAAAGTGTAACTTTGAAAATATTTAATTTGTAAAATTTATTCATTGATAAAAAAGGCTAATTAACAACAGGATAATAATTAAAAGACAATTGGTTTAGTTTTATACTGTTGCTAAGTTTATATGTAACTGTGATTGTAAAATATTTTGTTAGAATGTAGCCTACTATGATCCTGTTCTGTGAAAAAATTTTCTCAGAAAAATTTTAATTTTTAAAAAGAAAATGTCTATAAGTTGAGAATTTAATTTAATTAAAAACAATTTCATTATGACTAGTCAAATACTTTTTCAGATAGCTACAAATTATTGAAAATTTGGTTCCTTGAAAATAATACAAAACCTTAACTTTTATTCAAATAAACCGCATAAATAATGTAATTGAACTTCAAAATGTTTTTTTAACGTAGAATTGAACAAAGAAAATAATAGTGCAACTTGTTTTGATATAGCTTTATTAGTTTGTAATTAACGTCAGTAGGCTACTCAACTATCGGCATAGGCTAGTAAAAAATGTGATAGTAGGCTAAATCATTATTTTTTATAGGTTATTTCATTTTAAACAACTTATCTGCTTTCTAACTACTTTTAAACATTTAAAAAGTTGTTTACGAGGCCTTTATGAAATAAAACAAAAGGTTTTATAAATATTTTGAAAATAAATTACATTATACTTTATGGCAGATAACATTACTTTTAGGAAAAACATGGCGGCCGCTTTCATGTGGCCACACTGTCTCTATCTAGTCACTGTACTACTCGAGTGTTTAGCCTGCTCTCTGGTGGTTATCACATCAACTTGTTGCTCGCGTAGGAGTACTAGAAAAATAATATATCCGTTAATATTCAGTGTGTGAGAGAAAGCAGCGTTTAATAACACATAATACCATACACTGTCACGCATGCACATTTCAATACGTTTGACAGGGTTAAGTCTGTAACTTTCTATTTTCCGATGAGGCTGCCCTATATTTGCTAGCGGAAGAATGAAAAACTAGCAAACTCAATACTCAAGCTCTGTCACATGGAGAGCTGCATTCAACTGAGAAATATTTGTTCACTCCTGCCGATCCTTAAAACGGGTATTTTTTAAATTAAATATTATTTCATAATTGCATTTTAATTGATCTACCAGAATATGAATAAAATATAACACGAATACATTAACTCTAAAAACTATTGGTGAGCTGAGAAAAACGAAATATATAAAGTGGCGATCGGTTGACTCTTACAGAAATGTCCGCCTAAAACAAATTTATAATTTTGCCTATAAAAACCTATGTGACAAATGCCCTTCAGACAGTAGGAACATTTAGGAAAACTCTTAAATGGATTAGAGAAAAATATTTTTTTAAATATTCAATTAGTACCTACATTAGGATACACTGTTATTTTTACATTACTATATGGAGGCCTGTTTCAAATTCAAAGACCTTTAGCACTTCTTGTCCTCTTAAACATATGTAAATCAGCATATGTATGTGCAGGCTGTGATTGGACAGTATAAATTGTTTCATTTTTATAATACAAAATTAAAAATCCATAAATATTTCACTTGTAATGACTTTACAACTAAATAAATCAAGAAATGAAAGCAAAAAAATACAAATTAAGAAGACATATACATTAGGAAATAAGAAGTAACAAGATATTTCCTTAATTCATATCAAAAGTGCAACGTAGAGTAGAGTCTTTGGGGAAAAACAAAACCAAAATGCATTTTCACTTTTCGGCACCCAGTACCGGCACTAATACTTGCCAGTAGGCGACACTTAGTCCTCCACTAGTTGGCACTAAGTCCTCCACTATGCGGCACTAAGTCCTCCCTATACTAGTGCCGCCTAGTTCATAGCTTAAAATATGCTCTGATGAATGACTATTACAGGCAAAACTGTTTAAATACGGCACAAGAAACATCTTTCTAAGAAAAGCATAGACGGAAGCAAATCCAATTACGCCGGCCGGAATAAGGTACTAAACACCGATTCACCGATTTTCAACACTAATTTCACACCCATAAGTATTTGCGATAAGTATTTTCGGTAGTGACGAAAATTTACGTTACGACCTCTCGCCATATTGCGGCATAGGTGCCAACGTGTACGCGAGAAAATAATTGTAATGTTCCATTTTATTTCTAAACGTCTTACAGTATATAAATTAAAACGGAAAATATGATTTACATAATTTAATGTAATTACAGTAATTATAAACAGAAAATAAAACACTTTAAACTGAAACTCGATTCACAACTTATTTGACTCGGAAAATATTAGACTTATATTTTCAATGGCATCGGACTGAGCGTACGCACGCATGCGGACTCCGCTATTCCTTCAACTTAATGTCACTTAACAAAACAAATATACAAATTTAACAATACAAATGTACAAATATAACAAAACAAATACAGACACAATTTTCTTAGGTTGGCAGCACTACTTTAAATTCCGAAAAAAACGTCATCGTCTGCAAACACATCAGCTGAGGGTCGTAAAGTAAATTTACGATGGATAAATACATTAATTCTATAGAAGAATTGGAGGTAAACAAGGCCTTCAAACACGATAAAATCGAGTTGCTACAGTTCCGGTTAAACATAGCCTTCTATATTATGATTCGGCGGTAAGGATCTCTGTCTTGCATAATCTGAACACGGGACTTGATCGATCAGTAGTCGCGTAGTCGGTCGACCGTTTGATAAAGTAGACGTCTACTGCATGTTATACGTCATACAGTAGTTCTGTGTCATGTGATGTGAACACGGGACTTGATCGATCAGTAGTCGCATAGTCGGTCGACCGTTCGATAAAGTAGACGTCTACTGCATGTTATACGTCATACAGTAGTTCTGTGTCATGTGATGTGAACACGGGACTTGATCGATCAGTAGTCGCATAGTCAGTCGACCGTTCGATAAAGTAGACGTCTACTGCATGTTATACGTCATACAGTAGTTCTGCGTCATGTGATGTGAACATTTTAATGTATACCTGATGAAACATAAGTTTCGAAACGCGTAATAAACACGCAGTTTTAAGTCACATAACGGACAAAGGTGAATTTAGTTATATCTATTTGTGATTTTGATGCTATTAAAATTACTTATAATTTTGAAAAATATGGTTATTCAAACTGAATTAACTTATAGAACAGTCATTCCAGAAAAAAATGACGTTTTTGTTAAAAAAATTCAACAGCTAACTAATTGCGCTAATACTATGAAAAATGATTTTTATTGTGGAATTATTGAAACAATACAAGTGTGGGGATATAAACAATATAAACCGGTGGAACAGTTGTTGCGTGTGTTTGTTAAACGACTGCTGCAACTGCCAGAAAACACTCCAAATTATAGATAAAATAAAACCTGAACACAAAATCTCACAATAAATACGTTTACTAACCTCAAACGCGTTTCAACGACAATATCGCCATCCTCAGTGATACACGGGCTACACTAACCAAACTATAACTAATCTAACAGTGTGACAACGCACCGTATGTATACCTAACTAGAAGGGGCGTGCCCTACAGGGTTTACGTTTAGTTTACATACAAGTTATGTGTTAAAAACTTTAAATATGGCGGAAAAGAGGCTTCCAAACGTTTTAACAAAACAGGTCATAAAAAATAAAGTTTTTTGGTATAAAGAAGGGTCGCGGTTAGTAGACGAATACGCGATAAGCTTTGACACTGGTCTATCAGTCGTAGATAAATGGAAGGGGCAGTTATTTACTTTAGCCGAAGCGATGCGTAACCAGAACAGGTCGCTATCACAGTGTGTATAGAACTTTAAATTTGGAACATGGGGATATGAGTTATTTTCAAAATTTGCACACTACCACCACAATTAAATGGGTTTTAAAATGCTGAGGGGAATTATTACATCTAAATTACAAACCTTGGTGGAGGGGGATAAATTATAACTGTTCTCTATGTAATTTAATAGAAGTAGAAGATATTTCATTTCGTAGGGAAGTGTCCGATTTTAAAAGGTGTTCGGCAAGGTTATTTCAATAAACTTGAGCTGCCCCGAGAGGAATTTTACCAATATTTAAATGGTCGGGATTGGGAAAGGTTAGCAAGATATTGTCAAGCAGCCTGGATGTAGCCTATAGTGGAAGCTGATAAAAGAGTTTATTTAATAAAATGGTTTGCCTGAAGAATACACAGGTAGGACAAACATAATGCTTAGGCTGCTCAGGGAGATATATTGTATGAATTTGTATTTACTGTAGTTGTTCATGTATATTTTTTGTTTTGTATCAATGTTTATATTTATTACTTTCTCACTATACTATAGTATAGAGAAAGTATAGTGATCGCAAAAAAAATCGATGTTGAGATTTTTGTGGAAATATCCGTTTTAGGACCCCCTGAGTAAAAAAAATTGGTTTTTACAAAATGTCTGCCTGTATGTCTGCACGTATGTATGTCTGTATGTATGTCTGTACGTATACAAAGCTAGAGCGAAAACTATTCGATCGATTTCGAACAAATTTGCACCAGTCATGTCAAGTAGGCCTGTATAGATGCACGAAAAAGGATTTTGAAAAACAACCTCCTTTTTGGCAAAAAAACTCCCAAAAAATCAGTTATTATTTTTTTATAAAAAAAAAACTGCTCTAAAGATTTTGATAAAATTTGGCTTATTTATAGCCTTTAATCCCTACCATATGCTAAAAACAGCATCTTTCTAAAAATTCTCGTTTAGCTAATAATAATAATAATAACTGATTTTTAGAGGTTTTTTTGGCCATAAAGGGGGTTGTTTTTCAAAATTTGTCAAAACCTTTTTTCGTGCATCTATACAGGCCTAATTGACGTGTTTGGTGCAAATTTGTTCGAAATCGATCGAATAGTTTTCTCTCTAGCTAATAATAATAATATGTATTAGTTAATCTCCTAGTTTAACATCACCTCTCCTACCCCACCTACAATAATTAATTCACTGTGGATCTGTTTAATAATTTAAATATGTTTGTGAGAAAGTATGTGCCACTTTCTGGTAACGTTTATTTGTTTATGTATTTATTAGAGTGTTGCAGAAGTCTGTCAATTAATGTTCCTTTTGCTTTTGGTTAGGTTTCTATATTCAATATTCTGTAATTTGTGTGTGAGGGTGTGTGTATGGGCTATGTATTGTTTGTAAAATTAATTATGGTGATTCAATATATTTATTTAATTATGCTAAAAATAAGAATGTAAATATGAAATGTTAAATAATGTATGTTACCAACCTGGCTATCGGTCAAAACGACCAGAGCCATTCAATGCTTGCATGCACAAATGTTTGTATACTTTTATTTTAAATACAGCATTGTTATTATTATTATTGAAACAATAAAACCCTTGAAAAACTAATTTTTCCCTGCTTATATTTTGTAAATCATTGGATGAAACGTTATACTTTCAACGGAATATTTGTAGTGAACTCAAAAACCTTTAAAATGAGACTTTGTAAGTCTTGATCGTTGTAACTCCGTAAGAAAAATCGGGGAAATTGGTTTACTGGCTGAGAAGTACTCTACGCTACTGGGTTCCGACCGATTGTTCGCCCGCCCCACCACTCGGGCATCGTTGCTCGTGCTCAGGCCCATTTTCAGCAACTTCTACGAATTTTTACGGAAATCTGAAGTGTACATTTTTAAGCTCATTATCTCTACTTTCAGAATTATTTGAACATTTTAACACGGCCGTAAAAAATCATTTATACGTACTTTTCAAGATAACGCTCCAAATTTCTTTTAACAGTTATTATGCAAAATAGATATATCCGACAGGGCCTTCCTTGTGCGTGGTTAATTTTCATGCCATTAACTGTCATTTTACTCAATTATGAAGCTTTACTTTTAAAATGTCAACATTATGAAGTTTACTTATAATTAAATAAATACCTTATTTATACAACTGCTCGCAGTCCAGTAAACGCTGTTTATTAATCGGTGACGACCGTTTCGCCTATTTTATTCAGGCATTGTCAAACCGAAACTTGTTAGGTTATAGCATTTAATTTAAATGCTTGTAAACTTGAAAATTACACAAAACACACAACACTTTGAAACACAAAACTGCATTTAAAATATATCGCAATGTTAATACTTTCATAAGATGGACACACGTGTTCACTTGTTCATTGCTTGGTCAGTACTGAAAAAAACTAGTTTTGCGGGTGGTTATGTCTTCTAGTTGAAGGGGTTAATTTAATTATACTGTCAAAAATAGTGTTTGATTGAAAGTGGACTTTTTCGTTTAATAAAATAGATGAATCAGAAATAGATTGTTTGTAGATTTGGAATTCTTCTAAGACATTTATAATTGGCCCTTTTGAGCATTTATGTAAAATTTTCATATTGCTATCTATATTGGAATAATTATGGCCTGTTTCTAATAGATGTTCAGCAAATTTAGATTTTATTGGGTTAAGGTTTCTTTTCGGCAAGTGTTCTTTAAATATGGTTTTAAACGATCTTCCCGTTTGGAAAATATAGTGTTTAGGCCAATTGTCACAGGATTTTTATATACGCCGCTTGCATTGAATGGGCATTTTTCTTTATTTCTAGGTTTTAATGCATTTCATAAATTATTTCCTGTTTTGAATGCGAAAGTGTAACCTTGTTTTTTAAATATCCTTCCTGCGACATTCTCTAATAGCCCATGGAATTCCGTGCTGATATACTTAGTTTTTTTTTATGGTAGGTTTGCATGTCTTAGTTTTACTCTTCACTAATTTGTCAATTATTCTGTGGTCGTAGCCATTCGAAACTGCGATCTGTTTTATTATATAAATTTCTTGGTTATAATCAAATGTATTCATGGGTACGGCGAGAGTTCTGTGTACAAAGCTGGAATAGGCTGCCATTTTGTGGTTATGAGGATGATTAGATAATGTTGCATTTATGGTATGGTCAGTCTGTGTTGGTTTCCTGTATACTTTAAAATTGAATTTGTTGATATTTTTAACTATGGTTAAATCTAGGAAATTAATGCTATTGTTTGTTTCTAATTCGTAGGTGAATTTAAGTGATGGGTGTATTCCATTAGTAGTTGGTGAACATTTTTAACTGTCTTATAGTACCCGTGAACAGACAAATGGTGTCATCAACGTATCTGTAGTAAATTGTTTATCTTTTTGAAATTGATTTGAAGTATTCAATATGTATTTAGTTCCCATATAATTTAGAAATATTTCTGCCATCACGCTAGAGAGTGGAGAACCCATGGCTAATGCTTTGTTTTGTATGCAAATGCTCAAAAGTGGCAATTATGAATGTCTTAGAAGAATTCCAAATATACAAACAATATATTTCCGATTCATTTATTTTATTAAACGAAAAAATCCAATCAACACTATTTTTGACAGTATAATTAAATTAAACCCTTCAACTAGAAGACATAACCACCAGCAAAACTAGTTTTTTCAGTATTGACTAAGCAATGAACAAGTGAACACGTGTGTCCATCTTATATGAAAGTATTAACATTGCGATATATTTTAAATGTATTTTTGTGTTTCAAAGTGTTGTGATGTATGTTAATGTGTTATGTTGCGTATTTTGTGTAATTTTAAAGTTGACGAGCATTTAAATTAAATGCTATAACCTAACAAGTTTCGGTTTGACAATGCCTGAATAAAATAGGCGAAACGGTCGTCACCGATTTATAAACAGCGTTTACTGGACTGCGAGCAGTTGTATAAATAAGGTATTTATTTAATTATAAGTATATTATAACCAGTCCATAAGGCAGAACAACAAAAACAGTTATTATGAAGTTTTCCGTGTTTTTTTTTTCAGTTAAAATGCACTATTCAAGACTTACAAAGTCTAAGTTTTAAGGTATTTTAGTTTACTACATATTTTCCATTGAAAGTATAGAGTTCCATCAAATGATTTATAAAAACATAAACCAAAAACCGCATAGTCAATAATTTTTCACGGTTTTCGTTGATTAAATAATTATTCCACAATAAAAATCATTGTTTCCGAAGGTGGTTTTATGTGGGGCTTTATGTTTGGATGACGGAGCAGACATTTTATAACTTGGATGAACATTTCAATTGTGAAATCAATATTGAGTAAGCCTTGGTCATCAGTCATAGCTAAATTAAGCATGTATGTGGCGAAGTCTATTGCAATGTATGTGCTGAAGGACCAATGTTCTGTTCTATTTGTTCACAGTACCGTACAGAAATTTAGAAGACTCCATTTGCATTATTATTTTTGTTTTGTGACAAGCTTTGTCAAATAAAACTGAATTAAGATAGATTCAATACACCCGTAATAATATACCCAAAACAGATAATACAGAATTTTCTTGCTATTGACAATTTTTTGGTTTCATGAAACATTTTGGAAAACAGTTTGTGTTTTAAAATTTCAGAAATTCATAAAAGCGAATCCCACCTCCTTAAAATTAAATCGTGTCTCTATGTACTTAAGCGATCGGAGGTCAACGATGGCTTCTGAAGGCCTAAAAGGGAGAGACCACGCACAATGGAGAGGCTGAAGGCGCTACACAGTTGGGTAGGTTACTGGCAATCGATTCACGTGCGCTATCACCACTTTGTATTTGTTCATTCACTTTGTGACCCAAATGTCTGGTTATACCGTAATTTCATAACTAGATTAGAGTTCATCAATACGTGCTGTACCAAATGATGTTCACACTCGTTCTTAATAACCAATCAAAAGTTATATTGGCGGTTTACCTTTACGCTTATAAATGCATTACAGTTTAAATGCCATGTGAATGAGGTTAGAGCCGATATTAACACATTTAACAGTGCGAATTTAACAACGGGACGATTATTATGGGCTTATTGATTCGGAACTGAGTACAATAACCCGCGCTCGGCAAGGGGGAAATATTATAAGAGAGTTTCATTATTTGAATCACTATCGGATTTTGTTAAAATAGATCTGATAGGCATTTTTTCGGTACCGAGTCACAATTAACTATTTTAATATGCAACGAGTTCCTCGAGTGAAAGAAAAAAAGCAAGATGATGCAGCTGTGAATACTTCGAAACATGCAATAAAAGTAATTAGATCAAAAACAACTTGAAGTCACAAGACGGGCCTTAAAATAGATCCTTGGTGTTGCAGCGATCATGAAAACGTAAGGCTAACAAAATATAATAACACATTCTATTAATTGTTTCATTTTACTAGGTAACTCATTTTTTTACTAGACATTTCTTTTATAAGTTCCAGCAAGACTTAGGCCTACTTTAAACCAAAACCTAACCTAAAAAAGAATAGAGATAGAAACAATTTCAAAGTAACCAATCGGCCATTCATGGCAATTCCTCTGAGAAATAGCCTACATTCTAGTTTAACTTCCATCAACTGTGTGTGTGCTATGGATTTTAAATGTTTTAAATTCAGTTGTAAATTTAAACATTAAAACTTTTACATTTAATGGGTTAAAAATTATTTTTTTTAATCTCCTAGGTTTTTTCGATACAATGACGGGTCTCGTTTGACCTTGATCAGCAAAACTATTCTACTTACTACTTAGTGTGTGGGGGGGGGGGAGAAATCGTCTGTGTTGCGGTCAAATCTGCTGTCACACCATGCGGATTGTTATTGTACGCTGATATATTAAATTTATTGTTTTGTTCGTAGTGCAGGAGGTCGCCGAGTGAAGCTCCAGTATTGAGCTGGAGAATAAAACCAATACAGGTGGTTGATGACTGAAGCACTTGTAGGAGGTTGGCGAATTAAAATAATGCAGGTGGTTGCAGTGGTGAATAAAACTCCTGCAGTTTCTTAGCGAATAAAAACCTCTGCAAGTTATTGGAGAATGACATCCCTTCAGGAGGTTGGCGAATAAACCCCAGCAGGCTATTGCTGAATAAAACACATGCAGTGGTTGGTGAATGAAACTCCTAAAGGTTGTTGAAGAATAAACCCCAGCAGGCTATTGGCGGATAAAACAGATGCAGGTAGTTGGTGAATACAACTCCTGCAGGTTCTTGGCGAATAAAACCCCCGCAAGTTATTGGAAAATGAAACCCCTTCATAAACCCCAGCAGGCTGTTGGTGTATAAAACACATGCAGGTGGTTGGAGAATGAAACTCCTGCACATTGTTGGCAATTAAAACCCCTTCAGATAGTTGGCGAATAAACCCCAGCAGGATATTGGCGGATAAAACACACGCAGCTGGTTGGTGAATGAAACTCCTGCAAGTGTTTTTGGCGAATGAAACCTCTGCAGGTGATTATAGCGAATAAACCTCCTGCAGTTTGTTTGGAAATAAACCCCTTCATGTGGTTGGCAAATGAAACCCCTGAAGGTTGTTGGCGAATGAAACCCCTGCAAGTTGTTGACGAATGAAACCCCTTCAGGTGGTTGGCGGATGAAACCCCTTTATGTGGTTGGCAAATGAAACCCCTTTATGTGGTTGGCGACTGAAACCCCTTTATGTGGCTGGCGACTGAAACCCTTCAGGTGGTTGGCGAATGAAACTCCTTTATGTCGTTGGCAAATAAAACCCCTTTATGTAATTGGCAAGTGAAACCCATTCAATGTGGTTGGCAAATGGAACCCCTTCATGTGGTTGGCGAATGAAAATCATACAGGCGGTTGGTTAATAAATCCCCTTCATGTGGTTGGCAAATTAAACTCCTGAAGGTTGTTGGCAAATGAAACTAGCAGGTTTTTGAACCAACCAATACGTGAGTTCCCGTTCACGTATGGCGTACTCAGCCAACAAATTCCTACAACTTTTACAAATAAATTTCCGTAGTGCGGTTTTAATCAGTAACGTATGAAAACTCTAACCCACCACCTCGTTGCTACTCTAGTCTAGCGTGTGTTTATTTCACGCACGACTTATTTTGTTACAATTTGTCGCGCATTATAACTCAACCATCCGTTTATTATAAAGATGTATCAGCGAGTAAATGAAAATTGCACGAGCTGCTGTTTGAATTAGTAGCATAATTTGATTATACTTATGCAAGTACATACGACACATGTGGTTAATATTCATTTATAAAGCCTATTATTGCGCAACGGAAAACAACCGCGTTGCGCATCAACTGGTTGTGAATGTTAGACAATAGGCCTACCTAGTTTACTGAGTAATCTAGCTATTGTAGTTTTTACTACTTTAATAAAGGAAACAACCTTGGTTCTCCTTGCAGTACACAACAGTCCGTTTCTAATAGTTTCTATCGAGTAGGCCAGTCATAATAGGACAAAATAACAAATATTTGTTAACTTTTCCTTCAAATATAGTATCGTATAAGCACCGGTAAAGTTGTAATATATAGTCCATTAACCAACTTGTTTTCTACCACCTGGGTTGCTAAGTGCTGACTAAGTTTTTCTCGTACGGTTTTATGCGTGATCAAGAACAAATATTATGATAACCACATTTAAATAATACACATTGAAGTTTTTATTTTTTAGTTAATATTACGAATATACAGTGTTCATAAAGTTCGTTTAACCTCTTTATTATTTTTGTTACTGAAAATAAGTTAACAAAACTTTTAATATATCTTGTGTTGTACAACAGGAAATTTTTTGACATTTCTCTATGATTTTGAGGGGAAGGGGTTTACCAATTTAAAATGTAAAGGTAGGTCCTTCGTTTCAAAGTAATGTACAATCAAAGTTCTGGAAAATTATATTTTTATTAAAACATCAAAGCGGGTTCATTTGTTAATATTAGGAATAAGTAGGTTGAATTCAAATGCAATCTAACTATCTTACCAAGACCGAATAGCATTTTAGTTACATTTAAAAAAATTTTTTTTTAACTATTTCAGTATTGCATAATCTTTGGGTATTCAAATGACAGAATTTTTCGAATCTACTTATAAAAACATTGACGAAATAATGTTGTATTCAAACTAGCACCAACAACAAACTACTTATTCCTAATATTAACAAATTAATAAACTGCTTTGATAGTATGATAATAATATAATTTTCCAGAAATTTGATTGTCCATTTCTTTGAAACAAATCAAGATACTAAGCTCTAGTTTCCACCATTCTGTTTGTCTTTTAATAAGCTTTACAATGGTGTATTACATGGCATACCTTTACATTTCAAATTGTTAACCCCCTTGCCCCCAAAATCATAGAGAGTCAGATATGTAAAAAAAAATGTGTCCTGTTATGCAACACAAGATATATACAAAGTTTTGATAGCAAAAATAATGGCTTAAAGGTACTTTATTCATCATATCATCATACTACCACTATCATTTACTATTTATACTACCATAACATGTTCCCACTGTACTGTATATGATAGCATGATCTATGGAGTAGATCTACTTTATTCATCATATCATATCATATCATACTACTATACTATCATTTACTATTTATACTCTCATATCAAAGTCACACTGTATATGACGCACGATCTATGGAGTAGCTCTACTTTATTCATCATATCATACTACCACTATCATTTACTATTTATACTACAATATCATGTTCACACTATGGCGTAGCTCTACTTTATTCATTATGTATATCATACTACTACTATCATTTACTATTTATACTACCATATCATGTTCGCACTATGGATTAGCTCTACTTTATTCAACATATCATATCATACTACCACTATCATTTACTATTTATACTATCATATCATGTTCATACTGTAGATGATAGCACGATATATGGAATAGCTCTGCTTTATTCATCATATCGTATCATATCATATCATACAACTACTATCATTTACTATTTATACTCTCATGTCATGTTCACACTGTATATGATAGCACGATCTATGGAGTAGCTCTACTTTATTCATCATATCATATCATACTACTATTATTTACTATTTATTACCATCATATCATGTTCACACTATAGAGTAGCTTATTCAGCAAAAAAATATAAAAATAACTGAAATAACGATTGTTTCACTGTAACTTTTTAAAAAGAATTCTATTCAAAATATGTTTTCAATACCAATATGTACAAGCCGATCTTCCATGTTTCTTGTACATCTTAGCCTACCGTTGAGGCGTTATTTGGCCAGAAATCTGTTACTGCTTGGGGGGGGGGGGGGGGGCTAGTGCTACTCTTAATAATTGTACATTAATATCTTATAATGTTCCTTGTTTTTTCATATTTCAACAGATGTTGTTTTAGTGGTTTCATTGCTGAATGTTTATTATTCCAGGTTTGTTTAGATAAATCTACATTTTCCACGTTAATTTCCTATCGAATTATATCAAATGTGTTTTATAAATGTTTACGATTGTTGTTATTTATTTGTTGGTGCTTATGGAGTGTTTAATATCTTCTGTTTGGTGCAAACATAAACAAAAAGGCTCAAATATAACCCGCACTTTGTGTGTTTTCTTTCTTGGTAATTTCCATAATATTTATGGTTACGCATGTTATGGTTTGCGTTATGGTTTAATTTCTCCTTTCAGAATATGATAAAAAAAGTTTCCACTTTTCATGATCACGCTCTCCTATAGCTATAGCTATAAATACTAACAGCTTGTCTAATAGGTCTAATAAACCAGCGTTACAAACAGTCCTAAACGTTCAACATACTGAGCTGTCGTGTGGTTTAATTTATCTAATACAATATATAAACTTCATTTTACCATAAAAGAATGTATGGATGGTCAGAGAGGTCGTTAAAGGTTAACCGAGTCACATATTTAATTAAATTCACACCTTGTTTGGGATTTATAATAAGTTTCGCATAACAAGTCTTAATTAAAATTTATTCACGTCCGTATATAATAGTTAGGTTTTTTTTAAATTAATAAAAGCTAACCGTGATTTCACAGCGATGATGAAAACCACGAAATGCAAACAGGAATTTTTATCAAGGAACGTTCGAACGTTCCACAGCAATCGAAGGTTTCATGTAGGATGTATGAATGCGTTTATCTTAATAGGTTTAAATACGTGTTCGTTTATCGTCATTAGTATTGGCCCAAATTTTGTGTCAGCGTGTTATTAATTCATTATCGACGGCAATGACTCGTACAAGTGCGAAAAAGTTATTAATCAACACCCCCCCCCCCCCTATTAGGGAAAACGTGCCCTATTGTATCAAGACATTGTGTTCCGAAAGGGATGTGTGTCTTCTACAGTAGAGGAATGGTGTAGGTCCGTCCTGAGAGAAGTTCTGCAAAGCTAAGCCGTTCACGCTAGAACCAGGGCACGTTCCACGAATTGACGTTGAACACCAACTTTATAAATTGTTAGGACTTAAACAGGAAGGCGATCCATCAAGAGGAACAGAAACGACACCGATGATAAACTATCAAAATTAATTAATTGAGCGATTAATTCACAACCAGGATTAGTAGAAACTTAGGCGAAGTGAGACGGTGGAATATTTATTTAATAAGAGACATAAGTAACGGTGGAAATAAACTATTAACAAAACGGACGAAGACTGCGACTAGGCTTCAACAATCCATCGACGTTGTGGAAATATACCAACTGAACAGATAACTAACTGTTTACTAGCTAACTTTGTGTAAACCTATATACCGGGTGTCCAAAAAGTCCCACCACCCCTTTAACTTTGAAACAAGTAGAAATAAATAAATGAGCTTTGAGATATCTTTATATGATTAAGGGAGATGAATTTTGGTGTAATTGACCATTTGAACTCACCCCAAATTGGGGGGGGGGAATTCAAAAATCTTAAATACAAACCCCCAAAAGGGCTTGATAAATGAAGAAAAAGAATGACACAAATTAGAGGTCTCTATCTTAACCCTATCAAAATGGCGGCCAGTCAAAATTGAAAACATCTTATTAACACAGATTTTGAATTAGGTACGTTCTAAATTGTTTATTAAAGTTAACTTGAAATTCAACATTTAAATTCAGCTACATCGGAATTCATATTTTCCTCTAATAAAGTAAGAGCCCTGTTTAAAAAAATCAGATATACTCCATTTCTATACCTTTCATTGGTAATAAAGCTTTCATTGGTACCTTAATTCTAAATTTATATTAAATGCTCAAAATCACTGGATGCTATTATCAATGGATTGTTATCAGTAGTTGTGCTTTCAACGTAGAATACTATTATTACGTAGAAGACGTGTATATAGAAACTGCAAGTTTATTCGTTCCTTTTAAGCTTATGCCAAATTGTGTAAATATTTGTTTAATACTATATTTTGAATGACCCTCTGATTTTATTAAATAACCTGCAAAGAACCATTATTCCTTTCCACTGGAACATAGTGTTTGTAACGTTATTAAAATTGTGTTAACATAGGACATTTAAAATTTGTCTGGCGGCCATTTTCGATAGGGTTAAGATAGAGACTACTAGTTTGAGCCATGCTTCTTCACTTATCAAGTCCTTTAAAATGAGGTATGACTTGATGGGGGTTTGTATTTAAGACTTTAGCATTACCCTCTCAAACCCCCCCCCCCCATTTTGGAGTAAGGGGTGAAATGGACGGTTACACCAAAATTCATCTCCCTTTGTCGTATAAAGATACCCCGAAGCTCATTGATTTATTTCTACTTATTCCAAAGTTAAAGGAGGGGGGGTGGGACTTTTCGAACACCCTGTATATATAAAGAATAAAAACCTGTGGGTATGTATAGTCCAATTTGTAAGTGTGTTGGCTATGCTCGCCCAGACAGTTTGACGGATTGGGTCCAAATTTGGCATAGTGATTAATTATCACAAGAGGGAGTTAACGCCGTAAAATTTCGATTACTCACATTTAAGGCTCGGCAGAAGTGAAAAAACATTTCTGTGTTGACCGCAGCACTCCCAGTGGCAGAGCTATACACTAATAGCATTGAGTTTGCGTGCGCTTCATTCTTCCGCTAGCATATATATTACAGATTCATAAAGGCGGAAACTAAAGGGTTACAGTTGTAACCCTAACTGTAAACGTACTGAAATGCGAATGCGTGACAATGTATGTGAGTACGTGTTATTAAACACAGCTTTCTTTCACACATCCAAAAATAACGAATATTTTATTTTTCTAGTATTGCTCGGCGAACAACAAATTGATGTGATAACCACCAGAGTGAAGGCTAAATACTCAAGTAAGAACATACATTCGGCGCATAAGTACACGCTTTCACAATAAAGCAGATTTTTCCAAATTTATTGAAATTACTTTTATTTGAAAGGTAATTAAACTTCGAATTTGGTGAGCTTTTTACATTTTTTATAGTTGCATTATTAAATAAGACAAAAGTCGCAAACTTTAATTTTGAGTCAAGTCAAGGAAAATATTTGGTTAAAAACCAATTAAAAACTAAATGATATGCACATTTGGACTGACTTAACCTTTAAAATTACATAATATATTCAGAATTATTTTCTGATCATTATTACTCCAGTAATCTTGTTACGCCTTTAAAATTGCTCTTATATGGGAGTGGAAATTCAAGATGGTGTCTGGTTCTACCTAGCCTTAAGTGGTTAAAATGGGGTTTTAACGTTACGAATAAATTTCCATGAGAACAGAGGGACGGAATTTTTCACAAACGTTTCTTATGTGATAATGTGATACATAAAAAAATTAGAGCCCTCGAATTTTGACTATTTGAGTTTAAGGGATGAAAACGGCAATTATTATACTTTTCTTTAAGCTAGAGAGCTGAAATTCGGTACATTATTGTTTATTGACGCATAGAATAAGTAAACCCCTTCGAATTTCCGTCACTACCGTCTAAGTCGTTGAAATGGGTAACTGCCCCTATACAATAAATATAAATTCCACTAACTTTCTACAAGCTAGAGAACTGAAATTCTGTATATTGTTGTTTATTGACGCATAGAAAAAATAAACCCCTTCTAATTTCGGCCACTGTCGTCTAAGGTGTTGAAATGGGTAACTACCCCTATACAATAAATATAAATTCCACTAACTTACTACAAGCTAGAGAGCTGAAATTCTGTACATTGTTGTTTATTGAC
>JAGFPH010000043.1:1531076-1548730 GCA_018207615.1 Philaenus spumarius
GTTGATTTTTGTTTGTTTGCTTTTAGTTTGTTAATCTAACCTAAAAAGCCGTTGGTTGTGAAGATAGATTCTAAATTCGCTAAGTTGGTTGCTGTGGTAATGAATGTAAACAAACAATGTTGCTAAGGTTTCGATCCGAACAGCTGTTTTAGCTGATAAAGGGCCTGGCATGAACATCGAATGTTCACTATTTCTACGCTTTAAAATTAATATTTTGCAAAATCCTTTCTTATAGTGCGTCTATGACCCCACAAGAATATACCTTTCAATTTTCGTATTTGTATCTTAAGTTGATTCTATGTCAGTCAGTCAGGACAAACATGTTTATATAATCTATATAAATAAAAGCGAAATACCACTCACTCACTCACTGACTCACTCATCACGATTTCTCAAAAACTACTGAACGGATTGGAATGAAATTTGGTATGTAGCTTCCTCTAGGGCCATAGGTGCTCACTACGAAAGGGTTTGAACAAATTCGAAATTGTAGGGGGGTTTGGGGGATCAAAGTTATTAAAAAACAATTTCTTCAAAACTAAAGAACGGATTGGAATGAAATTAAGTATGTAGCTTCCTCCAGGGCCATAGGTGCTTACTAAGAAAGGGTTTGAAAAAATTCTAAATTTTAGGGGGGTTTGGGGGGATCAAAGTTACTAAATCACTATTTCTTAAAAACTACCGAACGGATTGGAATGAAATTTGCTATGTAGCTTCCACTAGGGCCATAGGCACTCGCTAAGAAAGGGTTTTAAAAAAATTCGAAATTTTAGGGGGGCTTTGGAGGGATCAAAGTTATTAAATCACGATTTCTTCAAAACTACCGAACGGATTGGAATGAAATTTGGTATGTAGCTTCCTCTAGGACCATAGGTGCTCACTAAGAAAGGGTATGAAACATTTCGAAATTTTAGGAGGGGTTTGGGGGATCAAAGTTACTAAAATCATAATTTCAGATCTTTTATTATTATGACGATAGTGTTTTTATTATTTTTAAGATCTATATATATATATATATATATAAAAGCCAAATACCACTCACTGACTGAACACTTAAAAAGAATACAATTACGTTAAAAAGACTGAAAATACCAACCACCACGGGCAACGCCGTACGGGTCAGCTAGTATGTATATATATATATTAAACTGGTTGAATTCATTAAATAAGTTACGGAAAACAAAAAAACTCATTTTGAAAATTTACTCAACACACGTCAGCGGTTCAGTTTATTATTTGAATTGTGACTCGAGACCGCGAGGGACGTCAAAACTCTAGTAATAGTTACAGGTAGTCTAAATGTCCTTTATTATGTATCCTGCTATTGATTACACCTTCGAACAAAGACCGGATCGCTGGCAGAGTTTTTTAATGCCAAAGTTATTAATTGAGTTTCCTTGTTTTCCTACTATGCATGCGGTCACTGAAGTATTATTTCGTTACCGTAGTAATGGAGTTGGCTCGTATATAAACTCTAGCTGTGATACCCGAATTCGCTGTTTTTAAAATAAGCAACTGCTCCCAAGTGAATCGAGATTATCATTAATTTGGGGAAATAAAAAATTAAACTACTAAATTTTCGTCTGATGTGTATAATGCTTTAGGTTAATTGATAATTTTACAGGGGTACGAAATGTTTATTTTACTATTATTTTTACCACTGTAGGCTGCAAAAAGAATTGAGATTGTTTTCAATGTCGCATGCGAGGTATTCAGTCTATTAATTCATAAATGCAGTAAAACCATACAAGTGAGATAACATCGACCAATATCAGGGATCAGTATAGCTCAGTGGTAGAGTGTTGCCCCGGAAAGGCAAAGGTCCTGGGTTCAAATCCCGGACTTGGTCCATGTTTTTTCACTTGTAATTTAGTGAGTTCATTTTACCTTTATAAATTTGCAACCGTTAAATATAAATCTTGAATTTTCAAGATATGAAACTTGGGGGTACTCAAAACCCTTTTGGGTCTCTTTTAGTGGTCGCCTAAAGTTTCGTTTGTGATAGTTTAGAATTTCGGGGGTACTCAAACCTTTTTGGGACTGTCGGTTAGGTTATCTGGAGTTTTTTTTTTTTTTTTTTTTTTTTTTTTTTTTTTATAAATTGGAATTTTGACTCGCTCACAAAGTGTGGAATTTCGGGACCTCAACATTATCAAAAGGGAAACCGCGTCCTATGGTTTGTAATCTTTTAGGGCACAAAAAGTTCGAATAAATGATTCTCACAAAATATTTGTTAAACAACCAATTTTAAGTATTTGAGGTACAAAATTAAAAATAGCTAGCCTATTTCCTTTTAAAAAAAAAATTAAAAATCAGAATCAAATATGTGAAATAAGAACAAGTTACTAGACTAATCTGAGAGAAGTTTTCGACTGTGAACTTGAGAGAGTATTACTTCTTGGCTCGTTCAAAACGTAAAAAACCTCGTTATGTGACATAGCTAGTTTAAAATAAGGAAAGACTAAAATTTAACATTTAATTAAAAATGTTTTGAAGTGAAAACTTCTTTAGGCGTACCTAGCACTTTTTGGATGAGGTAAAATATACGAACTCGCGATACGCACTTAAAGTGAGACGCTTTGCGTGTTTGATTCCGTCGATGATTTCTTCTTCTTCATTGGTTGACACACGTAATAATATAAACCAGGAGTTTAAAGTAACAGCTGATCGTAAAAGAAGAAGAAATCGACGAAATAAAACAGATATTGGTACATTCAAATGCTTAAAAGTAATAGCTGTATGGGTTTAGTCACGTCACTCTAACGATGAAATGGATATTGTGCTTCCTCATTTTGTAAGTTGTGTTTAAATAGTTTACTTGGTTAACACCTCTGAAATATACATTGCACTTCCTAATTTTGTAAGTCGTGTTAAATTAATATACAAGTATATTAATTTAACACCAAGGTGAAACCTCTAAAATGGACATAGTGTCATACATTTTTTTAAATATGCCTAAATTTGCTAACTTGATTACTATCGTAATAAATGTAATAGCTAAAAGAAACGTGTGCTGTTTTAGTATTATAGGCCTCACCTAAAATTATGTTTTTTTAAACTATTATTATTTTACTATAGACAATCGTGTTTATGTGTTTTTTATTCTTTAGATTACAATTTTAAATGGAACAAGATACAAATAATGACCAAATTTCGGATACAAAAAATATAACCAAAGATTTATATTCATGACGGCTTTCACTTCAGTCAGCGTCCCATGACTGCATTCTTTCTTTTTTTCAAAAACTTACCATGGTTTTTTGAGATTATTTAGCTTAGGTTTTCAAACTGATGGCCTTCTACAACTTGACAATGGTACACTTAAACATTCTGGGTGTAGCACTTAAACAAGTATCACTTATTATATTCCTTATTTCTCAAATATATATAAGCCGTCATTTCAGTTATTGACACACACAAAAATTGCGAGAGCGCCATTGTATTTTTCTTGTCGTACCCTTTAATTTGACACTTACCAAGATGAGAGATCTAATTTGAAAATGTGAGTAGTAGTGATAAGTGTTAGTTGCAAGTGGTAGCGAAAAGTAGTAATTGCGAGTGGTAGGGGCAAGTTGTAACAGAAAGTGTTAAAATGGTAGTCGCAGGTGGAAGTGGCAAGTTGTAGTTGTAAGTGGTGGCGCCAAGTGGTAGCTGCAAATTGTAATTGCGAGTGGTAGCGGCAAGTGGTAGATGCCAGTGATAGCGGCAAGTGCTAGCTACAAGTGGTAGCTGACAGTGGTAGCGGAAAGTTTTAGCAGCAGTAGAAGTGGCAAGTGGTAGCTACAAGTGGTAACGGCAAGTGGCAAATGCAAGTGGTAGCGGCAAGTTGTAATTGTGAGTAGTAGCGGCAAGTTGTAGAGGCAAGTTGTAGCTGCAAGTGGTAGCTACAAGTGGTAGCGATAATGCCTGGTTTACAAGATTCGTAGTACTTGTTATAAGTACTTGTCACATGCACTGGTTACTTGTAACTTGCACTAGCCATAGTTCATTATTAAAATAAAACTAATTATAATGTGATATACTGATTAACGAGTTCATATTAAGAACAACGATGTGAAAAACATTTCTGCTTCTGTCCCATTTCAATTGGATATGTTTTACTACAGTGCAATAAACATACAATTTAAAACTTCCTCTCTGCGTTTAAAGAACTTCCTCTATTAAAACCGTAAAAGATATCCGATTGAAATGGGACAAAAACAGAAATGTTTGTTACATCGTTGTTCTTAATATAAACTCGTGAATCAGTATATCACGTTATAATTAGTTTAATTTTAATATTGATCTAGGGCGTTCAAGGAAGCGTCGCTAATAGGATTGTAAAAGGGTCTATGCGGACGGGTGCCCATAAACCCTCCAGGTCAGTTTGGGCTGCCTCAAGTTGGGTTGGCACGATATAGTGGTAGCGGCCAGTGGTAGCTGCCGGTGGTATAGGCAAGTGATAGCGACAAGTGGTGGATTGGTAAACTAACTTCTTTAATTTTCGTTATATGCATTTACCAGTTCATTTTTGTACAAAACTCCGAAGTATAATCGCACAACAGAAATTAAAGATAGTGGAGGGACACTAAATAAGGAAACACTCCGCTCTCTACTAAGGAAAATATCAAAATTCATGCGTTATTTAACATGATTACTCTAGCAAGGAGAATCTTTATAATTGAATTAACTGTAACGCTTGCAGAAATTATGTATAAGGTTAAATGGGATTCACAATTTGCACCACAGAATCGCGACGCGACAATACGAGCTTTAGGAAGTAGGAAGCAATCAAATGCAGAGATATCCGCACATCAATAATAGTGACTCGTGTTAACATTTCATTGTTAATGCACATGGGAGTTGAAGTAGCGCATTATGATAAATAGAGCGACTTGACGATAATTTGGAATAACAATCCTCATCATTGTTGACGGCATTGATTATTCTCACGACCTACGCGGGAGGTAACAAAACAGGATCAGAGACATTCAAGATCGATATTCCTAAATTAGGTCATGGTAAAGTCGCTATTAACATGAATTCTTTATGTATTTTATGAACATACCATTCATCTCAGATATTGGCACGTTAGACAGTATAAAAATCAATAATTATTCATAGGTTAGCATAATATTTTCGCCTATACTCTAGGATGTTTTGATTTTCATTTTGTTAGCTATTTAAAAAAAATGTTTAGATTAGTTTGGGTTTTCTTTATTCGCCAGTATCTGTGTTAGGTTAAGTTGTTCGAGATGTTAGATAAGGTAGGTTTAGTATTGTGTGTGGTTATTATGTGCCGGTTTTAATTTGCAGGGTTATATCGGTTAGCTTGGGTTTGGTTTAGTAAGTGGTTCTGTTTTGGTTTTCCGAATGGTATATTTGATGGCGTAAATTTAATTTGATTTTGTGAAAGGTATATTTAATAGTTTAGATTTTGGTTTCTGTGTAACTTTGTTTTGGTTTTGTTCTAAAGTATATTAGGTTTAGGTTAGGTTTTATGTTTCAGTTTTGTATGTAGTTATGTTTCAGTTTTGTATGTAGTTATGTTTCAGTTTTGTATGTAGTTATATTTTAGTTCTGTGTTTATGTTTTAGTTCCGTGTATATGTTTTAATTCTGTATTTATGTTTTATTTCTGTAATTTTTTTGTTTGAGTTCTGAGTTTTTGTTTTACTTCCGAGTTAATATTTCAGTTCTGTATTACTGTTTAAGTTCTGTGTGTGGCTATGGTTTGGTTTTGTGTGAAGTTATGGGTTGGTTCTATTTGGTGTTATGATTTAGTTTTGTGTGCAGTTATGTTTTAGTTCTGTGTGTGGCTATGGTTTGGTTTTGTGAGAAGTTATGGCTTAGTTCTATTTGGTGTTATGATTTAGTTTTGTGTGCAGCTATGTTTTAGTCCTGAGTGTGGCTATGTTCTGCTTTTGTGTACAGTTGTTTTAGTTCTGTGTGTGGCTATGGTTTGGTTTTGTGTGAAGTTATGGCTTAGTTCTATTTGGTGTTTAGTTTTGTGTGCAGTTATGTTTTAGTTCTGAGTGTGGCTATGATTTGCTTTTGTGTACAGTTATGTTTTAGTTCTGTGTGTGGCTATGATTTGGTTTTGAGTGCAGTTATGTTTTAGTTCTGTGTGTTGCTATGATTTGCTTTTGTGTGCAGTTATGTTTTAGTTCTAAGTGTGGTTGTATTTTGGTTTTGTGCAAGGTATATTAGTTTAGGTTAAGTTAGAATATGTGAGGTTTCAGTTTTATACAAAGTTAAGTTTCAAAGCTTGATTTTTAAGTGTTATTGATTTATTACAGTTAGGTTAGGTTAGGTTTTAATGTTGTCCTTCATTATAAGGATTTTTATATTAAATGATGTTTTGGTTTGATGATATTATGTTTCACAAGTTGATTTCGGCGTTTGTTTACGGCTACATTAAATTAAAGGTGTGAGTTTTTGTCTACGAAAGTGTTGTCCAAATTAGGAAGGTTTTAATTTTGTTCGAAATTCTCTTTTTATCAGGAACGCATATTCTATATCGGTATGATGAGGTAAAATAAATTTTTAAACAGCTAATTATTAAGATTTAAAATGAATCACAAATATCCTTTTTGACAATAACTTAATTAGACCACATTCCTTTACGAAATACGCATCGTAAAATTGAATCAATAGGATGTCAAACTTTCCATATTATTCATGGCTTTCCTGTTCAATATATATGCTAACATCCACGCGTTGTTGTTATTATGTTTACTGCCTCTCAGAAAACAAGATGTGGCGTGACGACTATGCGTGTGTTTTTATTGTCTTGGCTTTCTGTGTTGTACAGAGTAAACAGTAGCAGGCGAAAATTCAATTTAAAGAGTTTCAAAGGAATCTTACTGATAAGATATCCGAGTATGCAAAATAGTAGTTTAGCGTTTTCCCGTATCCGAATCACGAAATGAGCGTTCGAATCGCACCTATTTTATCGTACACGCCTATAAAACAATCATTATATACACGGCTATCGAACTGATCACGGTAATTACAGTTTACTTGTAATTTAGGGCACATAAACAAAATAGAAATCAATAATTCACTCCGCTTCTTTATCGTAATAGGCTACTAGGAAAATAGTTTCGTTATGAATTAGTAAACTGATGGGAATGTAACTTGTAACATCGTTGGTTTCTAACGGGCGTTGGTTTACTGTACACGTTATTACTCGAGAAGTACTGAAACGATTTCAATAAAATTTCAATGATGCAAACAGCGTTCAATGCATCCAACCAGTTTGTCAATTATTAATAAAAATAGATTTTTATTGACCCAGTTGTGATTTATGACTAAACGTGGATGAGATTGATTTATAACTGTAACAATTTCATTGCGATACCTTCAACCGTTGCGGAGAAAATATACAGTGGTAGACCGGATGGAAGCAGTAACGATTGCCCCTATAAGGGTTGTGTTTTTTGATTTAAGGTACATGACCCTAACAGTATGGAAATAACCAAACAAAGTTAAAAATAATACGAAAGATACGAACGTTACAACAACACAGTTATTACTACAAGCTAATATCACGAAATTTTGGTGTACAACACACGAACAGAAAACAACGGATAAACAAATAAGTTAACCAACTAAAAACAAATAAATATATAATAATTCGATCACCCAGCTTAAACCGTTGACGCGAGTTGATTGAAATTCCAAATTGAGGTATGTTGGTACTTTTCCGTTATACCGACCACACATCAATTTACAAAGAAAAGGTAAAAAATAATTAAATTAATTATTCTGGTACTTGTGTATTATACGGACCACACATAGAAACCACTGCCAAGGGAACGAAACATACTGTGACTAAAATAGGTTAGGTTAGAACCTTTTAGGTATTTTTTTTAATTATTATTTTTGCATTTCTGCCATAGGTTAGCATAGGGTCGGATGGCAACAGAAATGCAAAAATAATAATAAAAACATACCAAAAAGGTTCAAACCTAACCTATTTAGTCATAGTATGTTTCGTTCCCTTGGCAGTGGTTTCGATAAATAGTAGATAGGGACATTTAGGTGTGGTCCGTATTGATGGTGTGGTCGGTATAACGGAAAAGTACCGATATGTTTTAAGGTTTCTACCAATTATTTGAATTATTATTATTAAGTGGTCTACTCACGAAGGCGCTCTGCCTGTGTGTACGAAATATATTAGTATAATTTGTTTGCACCTCATCCTCCAATCCCAGCTCGCGCGTTGCCTCGTTTGCAGCTCGACCTGGTGGCCTGGGATTATGGACTGCTTCACGTCGGTCGCATTTAGTTCGGATCAGAAGCTCCCACACGTGGATTTTAACCGGGGTTTTATGTTTTGGTCGATTTTGAGGGAAACCAGACGGGCTATAGCGTAGCGTAAAAAAATTCAAATGTGCAAAAAAATCTGCTATAATTATTTGTAAATATAAAATTTAAAAAAATTCATTTTAGTAAGAATAACTCCGGTCAAAAAACATTCTTCCAGTTGTTGGATTTGTTTTTTTGTTAACGAACTCGTCCGAGGGACTTACATATATACAAATTTGAATGGCACCCCAAACTGAGTTCTGGGGACCATGATCGGTGCTCTATGACCATTCCCTACCCTGGATTTCACCATAAGAGTCACTGCAATAGATCATCTTTCCTCTGGAACTTCGCTAATAATAACAGCGCAAGCTAATGTCGGGGAAGCCTTATAATTATAATTAACTGTGGAATAATCATTAATTATTTACCTACTGTTTGTATTGTTAAGCTGCTTTGGCTCACAACGAGAGAGAGAGAGAGAGAGAGAGAGAGTGAAATAGAGTTTGGGGGGTGGAGGGGGGTGAGAGAGTTAACAAATCATTTTAATACGTTCAGTATTTCAACAGATTTTAATCTGATCAAATATAATTACCTGAATGTAAAACCATATAACGAATAAAAAGCTTTCTGTTTTCAGTAAACACGGATTTATGTTTAAACACTTCCAGACGATAAAAACATTTAGTCATTGCGTCATCGCCAATGAAAACACCTTTCATCGTCTTAAGATTACCTGCGCACCTGTTAAGAGGGTATGACGTCCCACGTGGTCCCGAGTCACGCATACATGTTATAGTGTAAACCTTCCGACGCAGTGGTCACTCTGGTGTAATTTTGTTTTCTTCATATAAATATTCATTTAAATATTATATAAATACTAATTTAAATATTATATGAATATTCATTTAAAAGGCAGGATGGAAGTGAATAGAGACATTTTGTTTTCTAAAGTGCTTCTAAAAGTGTTATATCGGACAAACGGTTAAAGGACCATGCAAACCGCAACATAGTGGACAAGGCATGGGAAGAGGTAGCTTTTATTAATTTCATGTAGGTGATTAGTTCTTTCTTGTTTAAGTTTATAATGAACACTATCGCTAGCTAATAAAACACACAATAGATCTTCACGCGATAGCTGCACGATGCCAACTGAGACGGAGCAATGCTCTATGACCGCCACCTGCTTAAATCGAGCAGGTTCGCGAAGCGGTAGGATCCGCCGCGAATTAAACCCAACGAGCGAGAAGCGGTGCACTGTGGACGTACCTTTACGCGAGACACTTTGCGTATTTGATTTCGTCGATGATTTCTTCTTCTTCGCTGGTTTACACACGTACTATAAACCAGAATTTTAATGTAACAGCTTATCGTAAAAGAAGAAGAAATCTACGAAATAAAATAGGCAGTGGTAAATTCAAATTCTTAAACCTAATAACTGTATGGGTTTAGTCACGTCAACATACCGATGAAACGGACATTGAGCTTCCTCATTTTGTAAGTTGTTTTAAGTTAGTCTACTTTGGGATACCTCTAAAATGGACATAGTCCTTTCTCATTTTTTGAAACGTCTAAATTTCCTAACTTGGTTGCTATGACAATGAATGTAAATGCATTAAAGAAGCGTGTGTTGGTGCAGTATTATAATAGGTTTCAAATTATATTGTTCAACTTTTAATACAAATTATCTGTTTAACTTTAATATTTAACAACAGATATTAAAATTGTAATAAAGTAAGCCTTTCTCGGAACTGTGTCGGTTCAGTATAGGATACCACCCTACCCCAATACAAGTGCCTCTGTCCTAATCGATCTTCATTTCAGTGAAAATATCGGACAAAATAATGTCGTAATCTGTTTCCATTTGCTTCACCGCGAGTCGCAGCGGTGGTTGGTGAGCCCCTTAGTGATAAATCTAAATATTGTATAATAATAGTTTAGATGGAAGAGAGAGGCCTTTACAGTCATAATCTTGCCTTAAATAATTTTTCATTCTGTTCCCATGTATAGTCTACTGACATCGACAAGACAGGACTAAGTTCACAAGAATGTATTGTCGGAATTACTATTTTCACATTTTTTGTGCATCATCGCCAAATTAGGTGTCTGTACAAGATCCGTCTGTAGATTCCCGCGCAACTATTGATTTTATATTGACTAATGCCCCAATGCCAGTATATTACAGAGACAAGTGCATTTTCATGTTAATGTATCGTAATCAAACAGACCATAATGTAAAGGTAATTGTAAACCAGGACGCTAATTATTATTACCTCGCTAGTCGACCATATTTAGATGTATTGTTCATTACTACGACACAAATTACTATGGACGAGTGTGCGCCTCTATCCACATGTCCACTCACTAACTAGTTTTTTTAATTAATCGGTAGAAATTCGTTTCGGGTAATATATTACTCCTTTTACAGCACAACTTTAAGTCGGTGCCATTCTGAATATTGATATGATCTGAAATATATGATGTTGGTACTGACGACCTGGAAACCACGCATCATTACTTATACAACGTAATATTATTGTTTGCACGTCGGTAGGCCTACTTGTAAATATGCACGTCGGTAGAGTAAACAAACAATTTTCTAATAAACAGTTGAGCCTATGTTACCACCAGGCCGGATAACCCTACAACCGGCAGCTTTAACGAAAATGGATTTTTTTTGGCGTGTGCAAGCATTTATTCAAAAATTCGCCAAAAATAGTAAATTAACCCCAATCCAAAAGTGTTCCATAGCTTTTTTGTAGAGAAAGGTTCAAAGAATTTGTATATGCCAGTAAAAAAATTATAGATGTAAAATTTACAAAGTTATTAGCTCAAGAAACAAAAAATGTTCAGTTACGAAAAATAAAAGTTCAACTTTAAGTCTACATAAAATAGTAAACATTTTTTGTAATTTTTTTCATAAATGTAAAAAAGTTTCGTAATTTAGTTCTAAATAGAACTGTATAAAAACATTTAACATTTTCAAATTTCTTATTTTGAAAACACGAGATTTTATGTTCTTACTACAAGTCTGCTATCAAAAGTATGCCAAGTTAGAAACGTAATTTACTAATATATGCTGTGCCCAAAAATAAAATATTATTATAACAAAGTGTAGAGTATAAATCAAAGAACTGATCTGTATACTTGTAAATTATCTTTTCATAAAAGTGTTTAACTTAGAATTATTTGAATAGCAAAAGTTCGAAAAATATAGAAAACTCTCGTCTGTACAAGTTGCGCGCGCAAACTCCTATGTCTGGCTATGTTGTAAAAGTCCGTTAGGCTTCAGATTTGAACGTTAGATGAGACCGTATTAGCAGTCACTTTCCCACGGTCCTACACAATAAACTGTTCAAATATAGCATATTTGGTTTACAGGGGAAGTTAGTTTGAAGCATTAAGTTTACAAAGATACCAAAATATCTCTAAAAAGCGATTGAGGTCACACACATATCACGTCAAATAAATAACGCTGTTTATTGGTTGGAAAACTGACCAATTGCAAGGGCCAACAAAACCTCTTACAACTTCAGAACTATTTGTCCGATTTTTGATTGGATGAAAGTTTTGGATAGGGTAAATTGTGATGAATCCATCGATACATAGGTTTAACTAAGACAACGTACTGGGCGGGTTTTAGAGATTGACGAAAGTTGAGTTATTTCGTTGTTTTGTATGAATTTTCGGGCGCCGATTGATTTGTAGAAAACTAATAAGCTGCAACGATGATTACGTAAGTAAATATACGTTTTAGAAAGAAATTGTAAGTACAAAAATTAAATTTTGAACCATTACCTTTCCAATGGTGTTTTTGAGATTGGAAGATTTTTAGTGGGTCAAATATTCAATACAATCACGCGTTACAAATGTGTTGTCATGATAAAAAGTAAGGTCTAACAGATAGACGGTAGAAACCTGCATTGATATACTCTGGCAATGTATGTAAGCCAAAGGTTAAAATTAAATAAGCCGTGGCTTTCTTCTCTCCATTTTCATTGCGCATTATGCGAGTGGCTTCAAGAACTGACTGGCTAGCTAATTCGCTTTTTATTTCCTCCAAACTGATGGGGATCAAGTCTTTACAGGTAATGACACCTTTTGAATAATTCAAGGATCTGTGAGGTTCTACAGATACCTTGACTTTGTCATAGAAAGAAGTCATCTTTAACAGCGACAAACTTTACGAGGTCTGTATAAAAAGTTTAGTGAATGGTCTAATACATTGGTATTCAACCCTTGAAACAGTGCGCGTGATGCGTACGCAGGCATGAACATGTCTGGACCTGCAATCTGTCGGGAATTGCGCGAGGCTTCTATCGCAGTACTTTTACAGTCATTGCAATAGAGTGTTCCGAGTAGTGTGCGTCGAAAAGCCATGGAGCAACGACACAACATTAAGTTCTGCTTCACACTGGGTAAAACGGCGACAGAAACCCATGCAAGTTGGTGCAAGCTTACGGACAAGATGCTGTGAGTAGGAAATGTGTGTACGATTGGTTTGCACGCTTTCGCGGTGGCAAAGAATCGGTGGAGGAAGAACCACGTTCGGGACGACCATCCACAAGCAGGACGCCGGAAAACATTGAACGTGTGCGAGCGAGCTAACAAAAGATCGGCGATTGACTCTGCGATTAGTAGCAAAAGAAGTGGGTATTAGCAAAGACACAGTGGGAGCCATCGTCCATGAAGAATTGGGCAAACGCAAGATTTGTTCACGATTTGTACCGCACATCCTAACAGATGATCAAAAGCAAGACGTTTTGATGCCAGTGGCAATTTCATCGATATGTGTGACCGGGATCCGGCTTTTCTGGATTCAATTATCACAGGAGACGAGACTTGGTGTTACCAGTAAGGACCCCGAAACGAAAAAACAATCAATGGAATGGAGGTCACCTTCTTCCCCATGACAAACAAAAAGCCGCGTGGAAAAATCCAAAGTGATGACCATGTTGATAACATACCAGCATCATTGTACGTCAATTTTTGACTCAACGTGGCGTGACACCCATTCCAACATTCCAACACCCACTTTACTCTCCAGATCTGGCGCCTGCTGATTGTTTTGGTCCCACGTCTTAAGAAGGTCTTAAAGGGATCACGGTTTTGCGGACTTCAAGAGATTCAGAACCAAGTGACTGCAATTCTGAAAACGATTCTCCATAAAGTCTTCTCCAACAGTTTTGAGGCGCTATACGAAAGTTGTCAGAAGTGCGTTGTGTCTGGTGGAGAGTATTATGAAGGCCAATGAAGGTGTTTCTAATGTACATTCTGTTTTTATGTTTTTATCATACCATTCACCGAACCTTTTAGACAGATCTGGTATATCAGGGGTAGTAAACCTTGTTATACCTACCTGCTCACTTTTTTTTCTCTCTGTTAGTGCTAAAATGTTCTAACCTCCCTCTGGTTCCACAATAATGGTTAAGTCATTTACAACAGATTCTATGAAACCCATCTTCAGATACTCTGGCAAATAGCCACGAGCGTATTTATTTTGTTTGAGACAGGGGCTTACAATATTTTAATTTCAGCTATAGTCACGTGTTCACTCTCACAAATATAACTCCGTACTGACCAGTGCGACCGCAAACAAATAAGCTTTGGGGCGCCAAGTATCAGCTCCCCAAGCTTTTACAGCTGGGTGGTATGGAAGGACATGGTCAAAATTGGAAGAGACTGTCACTTACGGTAGCATGAACTAAACTTATGAGCGGGCGATACAAATAATATGATTTCTAAACTTTTAATTGTGACGGGCAATTTTATGAAAACCTAATATAATGTTTTTAAACCCCTACCGCCCACCATGAAAGCTGGAACGCCCACTAGTGGGCGGTAGGGACCAGATTTAGTAGTGTCTGATATTACCTCGGGCGTGGAACAAACATACAAACAAATAAACTACCTGTCTATAATATGATTATAGATTACATTGTTGTCGATATTGTTGCTAAAAACCGCGCATGACTACTTATACTGTACAACGTCGGTTGTGAACATTGTTTGCACGTCGGTATTAGTTGACCCGTAGAGATGTTTATTGTTAAAAGTAAAAACAAAATTTCAATAAACTGTTTTCCCATGTTACCACCAGGCTGAATAGTCCATATGAACTAACATCGAAAGACTTTTCCAAATAGGATTAGTAGTGTCTGAGATTACCTCGTCCGTGGAAACAAACAAATAAACTACCTGTCTATAATATGATTATAGATTACATTGTTGTCGGCATTGTTGCTGGGAACCGCGCATGATTACTTATACAACGTCGGTTGTGGACATTGTTTGCACGTCGTTTCGATCATTAAACTGTGTGATAAACGCTTATTCACACAACCTATGCAGATATCCGCGGCCATTTCCACATTGATTAAATCTGCTGAAACGGAATATTCGGGGAGATAACGGCCGTTAATTTTTAATAGTTTAGGTTTTGCTTCAGTGTCGGCCTACTGAGTTTGTATGTATGTGGGAATGACTGTCGAAGTTAGAACACATTATATAAACCTTTCCTGATAACGGGGAAACCACCAGTCGTTTTTCTACATGGTAGTTTATGTTCTCTACAACATAAAAAAAGGTTAATAACTTTTTACTATAGCAGAAGACAAATAGCGTAATAAGGCAATGCTTAACCGAATCAATACTAAAACCAGATTTATACATAAACAAGTACTATATACAATATTGATTTTTAACTCAACCTAAAATATAAATTAATAGTATTCAAAGGACTTTTAAAAAAGTTGGCCAACTACGCAATGATAAAACATGGATTTATTTAGGATGGTTCAAATGATGAAAAACGCTAGGCTTCAAATTGTTAAAGAGGATGAAGCAACAAATGAATTAATTGGTATGGCATCAAATGTTTGAGAGCCTGAGAAGTCGAAGAATGTTAAACAGGAAAAGGCATGAAATGATGAAAAACGCTAGGCTTCAAATTATTAAAGAGGATGGGGCAGCAAATTATTTAATAGGTAAGGCGTCAAATGGTGAAGAGGCACAGAACTCAAAGAATGTTAAATAGGATAAGGCATCAAATTACTAAACACGCTAGGCTTCAAATTATTAAAGAGGATGAGGAAACAAATGATTTAATAGGTGAGATATCAAATATTTAAGAGGCTGAGAACTCAAAGAATGTTAGACAGGATAAGACATCAATTGATTAAACTCAAATGTTTAAAGAGGATGAGATAAGAAATGATTAAAGAGCAAAATGATGAAAGAAAGAAGAGAATAATGTTTTAAAAGATAGTATAAACTTCAAACTGAAAGAGTTTAGAATTTATGACTGTTTGGGTAAAACCATTTCATACGGAAGATAAGTAACGAGAAAACCGATAAATAGAAAAATAAATATACAGTGTAAGAAACCATTGTAGCCTTTTGTCTCGCTGTAAACCCTAAACCAAGAAATGCAATGTTTAGAGTCAACATCATCTTACGACTTTACATTCAACAAAGACGAAGACGTGAGCGGAGTCTTTATCTTACTGTATACATTTCCAATCGTTGAAGATAGCGATGTACTTCAACTTCGTATAAGGGAAGCTAGCTCGGTATTTCCCCAACGCGACGCGAGGTTTCAATACGTTTCTTCAAGACTGTATACAAATCAGACGAATATGTTTCCTACGACTGCTTTCCTCATTAGTTACGGTTATTTATTGAAACTATAGGGAAAATAAGAACGAAAGAATAGGATTGAGTAGGCATATACTTTTTACCCAAAAAGGAAACAAACTTAACCCTTATAGGAAAACTCGCTTGTTTGTTTGTCTAACTGTCGTCTAACAATAATACAATAATTGTTATTTAACTTTGAAGTAATTGTAATATAATTTCTTTTAATTGACTCGTGTGTAAAAATGCCTGAAAAACTATGGCGAAAAGTCTCCAATTCTCTGGAACTGCGTTCATAGGCATAATAAAAATTATTCAAAATGGCTGCCGTACATTTTTAGGTTTATAGCCATAAGTCCTACATTAATACAAGTAGCTTGAATAAAAATGAAAATTAGTAAATGGTAAAGAATAAAATTGCTCAAATTTTGGTATGTAACAAATATTTTTAGTTAATTTTACTAGGAAAAAACAATTTTATTGTAATGTATTGCCATTTGGGGAAATTTAGTTTTACGGAATTTAAGTTGGCAGTAATAGTAACAGATAGTCTGTATACTCTTGAAGATATTAAAGTATTACAAATAAATACGTCATATTTATAAAGTTTGCTAGCAATATTAAAATATTCAAAAGTAAAAAAAAAAAAAACACTTTTACTATAAATTTGAGGGGTGCGTAGTTTGGTACAAATACATATTTTATTTGTGGGATATGTTAAAAGTAGAACTCTCGCTACGCTACTCGTAAACACAAAACGTTAAGAACTTAGTGATATTATTTTTTCAAGTAGTACACAAATTTAGAAATATAAATTTTTGTTTTGTAGTTTATATAATTCTCCACTAAATTCCCCAATAATTTAAATAAGTGGTTGACAACATTTTAAATTCCTCAATTATTTAAATAAGTGGTTGGCTACAATTTAAATTCCCCATCCCCAATAGTTTAAATAAGTGGTTGGCTACGATTTAAATTTCCCAATAATATAAATAAGTGGTTGCTTAGGATTAAAATTCCCTCAAAAATTTAAATTCCCCAATAATTTAAATAATTGGTTGGCTACGATTTAAATTCCCCAATTATTCAAATAAGTGGTTGGCTAAGATTTAAATTTCCCAATAATTTAAATAAGTGGTTGGCTACGATCTAAATTCCAAAATAATTTAAATAAGTGGCTGGTTACGATTTAATTTCCCACCATTTAAATTTCCAAACATTTTGAAATGTAATACATGTATATTTTCATCACATGTTTGGTAGAAAAATGTTAACTATACGTTTCGCTTGAGTTTTCGATTTTTTTTCGATTCTCAACATGAAGTCTGCCTCAAAGGAGAACTATCATTTATGGTGCAAATACCAAAGTCATTAATTTCACATGAGAAATATATACTCATAAACACGGAGTGGCTGAGGCCATTTTGTTAGACATAAAACATATTTTCAGGACCAATCAAAACAGAATTTGCTAAAAAACGTGCATGCACGACCCAAAACCGAAATGTTCTTTAACGACATCATCTAGACCGGAATCATTAAAAACAACTTTATGGGGCCAAAAACATTGAAAATTTGTGTGTTAGACGCTATTATTACATTCAACTGTGGTGCGCTTGGTGAAGTGCAAGTGTTACAGAAACTATGCGGGGATGCTGGAAGTAACTAGTAGGACAATAGACAAATTGACAGAGAATAGAAGAGTTTTAGGAGACAACAAAACAGCTT
>JAGFPH010000044.1:18345-51484 GCA_018207615.1 Philaenus spumarius
GTGCCTATGGCCCTAGAGGAAGCTACATACCAAATTTCATTTCAATCCGTTTGGTAGTTTTTGAGAAATCGTGATCAGTGAGTGAGTGGTATTTCGCTTTTATATAAAAATATATAGATTATGGTAAGTGTACACATTATCAAATAGGCTACATATTGTTTTATAATGAGAGAAATAAAATAACAGCTTTTATAGCCTGTTTTGTTAAATTTTGCAATGTTTATTGATTTAAAAAAAAAAATTTAATTACCAATCTGCCTATTTGATGGCCAGTGAGTTTTTATTTTATTATTAATTAAATTGTGTACATATATTAAATTAAACAATTGTAAATAGTGTAAGAATGAGTGTAGGTCTAAGTGTCTTTTTGTGAGTGAAAATGATGTGAAAACTGGCTTATTAATTACAAAAATGCTTAGGATTGTCATGGGAGAAAAGCGTACATTCGTCAGAACAGACTGGGTGGGTGAACTTTGGGTTCTCCGCTGCTTTCCTTTTGTAAAACGGTGGTCATCGACTGACCTCTTCTCATCAGTAAAGGGAGATAGTTATGTGAAGAGATTTTGTGCGGGGTCTGGACTTTCCTTTCTTCTCTTTTATTCCATTCAGTTTATTCGCAACTTATGCCTAATAAAGTTGTCTTATAGATTTGTAGAAATTTATATTTAAGTTGGTTTTAATTAAATATTAAAGTTTTAATTCAAGTTGTTAAATATTTAAATTTCAATTAAACATTTATGCTGGTTTTTATTTAAATATTTACAAATCCAGTAATGAGTTGTCAAGAGTTACAGAGAAAGGGTACCTGGCAGCTCTGGCATAATGAACAGTTGAATGCCTCCTTCTTGCAGCTACATCTGGCACAGATGCAATCTGTAGTACATTGGCAAAATATTAAATCAAAATTTCTTTTGGGGCTACAGGGTCTTTGGTAAGCACCGGTACTAGGTAATTCTGCTTGCGCTCTTAACCGCTCAGCTCTGGGGTAGTGTATTTCCTAACCAGAGCTGCACCTGATGAAATGTGTGAAATAAGTATGCTTTCATTGTCCCCTTCCTTGGTTGAAGTGATGAGAGTTCTGGTCTGTTATTTGCTTCAGATTTCAAGAGTACAGTACATGGAATTGGAGCACTGTACAATCATAGCATGCATAATTTTCCAGCTTTCTCAACATAACATCTTCCCCAATTACAGTGAAATTGGATGTTTTTACTAAGGACTGTTCAATAGATGTGCTTACAATCAGTATAAGCTTTTCTTTCACACAAATAAAGCAATTAGTCTTGAATTTGAAATGTAGCCCTGAAGACTTCATACTCGTAGTTTCATCTTGAGATGATGTTCATACAGCCTGCCCTTTCATCAGCAGCAATGCTTTGAGGTCTGGTGTATATTTTACGGCATACTTTGAGAATGAAAAGAGAGTTTTGTGTGTACCTGAGAACTCTTTCGATCTCCCGTTGCCATTATCAGAGATGCTATCCCTTTCTTTGTATCTCTTGATACCTTGTTATTGGGTTCGTCAATGTCTCCACAGACATTAAATAAAAACCAACTTAGTTGAAATTAAATTATTTGAGTATTTAATTAAAACCAACTTAAACGTTTACACAAATCTATAAGACAACTTTACTAGGCACTAGTTGTGACTAAACTGAATGGAATAGAAGAGGAGAAGGGAAAGTACTCACTTCGCACAAAACCTCTTCCCATCATACATGGGAGATAACTTAACTCCCCTTACTGATGGCACTCATTCTTACACTATTTACAATTGTTAAATTTAATATGTACACAATTTAATTAATAATAAGATAAAACTCACTGTCCAGTCAAATATTGGTAATTTTAAAATAATTAAAAAAATCAATAACCATTGCAAAATTTAACACAATAGTCTATATTCTACCATTATAAAACAATATATACTTGATAATGTACACTTACCATATAAATATAGTACATATAAACACTTAGGTGTAAATAAACAATATACTAGCTGGTAAAGGTAGCTGCTATGAATAACGAAAATAACCAAAGTACAGTTTAGTACCGAAAATCACAAAACTTTTGACCTGTAAAAGTATATATACTTTTGAAGGAAATAAAATTTTCTACGCATCTTTTTAGCCGACTTTTCTGTAAAAAGAAAGGATGAGGAGTTAAAAAGTCAAAATCGATGAAAAACGTGAGGCAATAGGCTAATCAATTTTCTAGAAATTGTTGATTTTTGTTAACGAATATCTCAAAAACTATGACAGATATGAAAAAAAACTAATAAACATTCTTGAAGGAAATTTTGTCAGCTTTAATTTTTAATTGAAATTTAAATATTTAACTTGAAAAAATTTTCTGTACGACTCACCGTTTTTAAGATATAAGCGAAAACCCGATAAAAGGACCTTTCCACCCCCCTCCCCCCATGAAGCGGCAGTTGTAAGGGCATGGACTTATTTAGTATGTTTACTTCCTTAGTATCCCCAACAAATTTCCAAAGTCAAATGCTCCCCCCTTCTCCATGTCCTCTACACCCTCTTCATTTACTGAACTATCTACAATCATATGAAATAAGCAGACAAATTCACAATTAATTATATAATAAATAACATAGTAAAAATATTGTTGTATTTTTAAAGTTGATTTCTAAAAACCAATTTTCCAATAATGTTCAATAATAATAATGTTCACATGTTAAAAATCTTAAACTAAAATTAATGAGAATAATAAGGAACCCTAGACTCAGGGCCGGCGCAAGGACCATGCGGAACATGCAGACGCATGAGGCGCCGCCAGGGAGGGGGCGCCGATACGCCGGGAAAAAAATGAAGACCAAGGCGCCTTCAAAATTTTCCAAAAAATTTTTTTCCACCGAAAAATGTTTGCCTAAAGACGTGGCTGTCCTTTTCGGGTTTTAAAAGAAACTCCCTATTTCTGTTTAGCGCTTTTTTAGGGACAGACAACCTACACTGCTATAGGGCACCATCCTTTCAGAGTCGGCGCCCTTTAGTTTCAGGGCAAATTCGCTCCCCCCCCCCCTAAAGACTCGACCGCCCCTTTCGGGAATTAAAAAAAATTTTCATATTTCTTTTTGGCGCCTCTTTACGGACACAAAAGACCAAATACACCAGTTTAGGGCGCCATCCTTTTGAAATCGGCACCCTTTGGTTTCAGTGAAAAATTCACACTCTTAAAGACGCTACCGCCCTTTTTCGGAAATTAAAAGAAACGCGGAAACGCCCTATTTCTTTTTGGCGCCTCTTTATGGATAGACAAGATCAGGTACAGGTACAACAGTATTGTATAGGGCGACATCCTTTCGAAATCGGCGCCCTTTGGTTCCAGAGAAAATTCGCCCTCCCTAAAGACGAGACCACCGTACATTTTATACTAACTTTTTTCTTGTATGTGTGTGTGATATTAATGTAAAAACTTAACATTAGCCTCAACCTTACAATGTTATCGAATTACCAATGTTACCTTATCTTATTGACAATAATTATACCTAAAATTTACCTTTACCACGTTGTCATGATGTTACCAAATTGACTTGTGATATTGTAATGTTAATCTTACAATGCTACCTTTTGATGTTAAAAAGTTAAAATTATGTAAAAATAAATACTGTAATATGATTAAATTGGTGTTTTCAGTATTCCACTCTCCCCCCCCCCCCCCCCCCATCCACTTAACTTTCCTTTTATCATACATTTATTTAAGGTCAAAAATATCGATGCTATATATAGGCCTATACTGTATATGTATAGAAAATATTTTACATTTACTTTTATTTTTACTTTATCCACCCTATACGTAGTATATGGAGAAAGTATTGTTTTCGTAAAAATGTTCGAATTTGAATTTTCAGTTGAATTATCTGTTTTGGTGCTCCCAGAACCCCCAAAAATTGTTTAGTGCAATTATCTGTGTTGGTGCTCTCTGAACCCAAAAATATTTTTAGTGGAATTTTTTGTTTTGGTGCTTCCTGAACCCAAAAAAGTGTTTTTAGAGTGGTGTCTGTCTGTCAGTCTGTCTGTATGTATACACGACCAGAGAGGACACTATTGGTCCGATTTTCATAAAATTTGGTATGTAGGTACTAAACCCTAATACTCCAGGTGTTTTTTCATTTTTTGGAATTTTTAATTTTTAAGGGTAATTTACCCCTAAAAATCCATAAAAAACGACAAAAATGCAAATTTCTCAAAAACGGCTCTAACGATTTTGATCAAATTTTCAGTATTTATAGTGCTTAAGATGTCAAACAAAATGACACCACCCGCTTTTATCAAAACTTCGGCGTTTTATAATTATGGGGAAATGTTTAAAAATAAACAAGTTTGTGTTGTCAATCTAGCATCGCGGCAGCGGCCGCACAGGGTAGCACCATGGTAGTGAGCACGGCCAGTAATTCAAAGGTCGCGCGATCGAATCCCGCCTGGGACAATAATTTTTTTTATACAATTGACGTAGGTAGAATATTATTTTTTTGTTTTGTTCTAAAAAGTAGTAAAAAATAAAATTATTAAAAACAATATTATTTTGATTACAGTAAGTTGGGAGAAAGTTTGTGTCAGTTAACTGATACCGTTTATTAAAATTGTTGCTCGATGTTATATTTTAATTTGATTTTATATAATTAAATAATTTTAATTGGTATACACTTGATAATGTACCCATTTTTTATTGCAATAAGGAGATATATAAATACATATACATATGTAGGGGTGCGGGGGGTTGTGTATAGAGGGGGGCGCCCAAAATGACTCTCGCATATCCAGGAAAAATCACTTACACCGGCCCTGCCTAGACTATGTAATCTCTGGTTTTCTATTCCAGTTTGTTTTTCTTATTGCCATTAACGAAGCCATTGATTTGATTTGTATTTGTATGAAATAACTGTATAAGTTACAAATTCCATTTAATTATAACACCTAGTTGGGTTATGTTAAATACTATATTAAGTTTCTGGATTTAAGTATTTTGATTCTATAAAAATTGAAATTATATTTTCAGATGGAGAAATTAGCACTAGACAGCCGTGGGGAATGTCTAAAATTGTTGGAATATTCTGGGGAGTATTCAATTTAATATTTGCTTTGTAAGTATAGAATGTGCAGTAGAGAATAATCTTTGTTTTATTGTGGTTTTGGAACAAATTAATTAATATAAATGATGTTGAGAAAAATGTATGAGTTTAAAAAAATAATTTGAATGGAAGTTGTCTATATTAGCGCACACTGTGTTAAAAGCATATATTTATGGCATGTTTCCAAATATTTTTGGAAGGATTTTTGGAAAGTGGTAAAAATTAATCATTGAATTTATTAAAATTGTACTGTATCATTGTATTTGCCACATTTAATGCTTTTGCAGGAAAATACCTAGAATGTTATAAAGGTCTTAGGAAATTTATTGACAGAATTTTAAATGCCTGGTATTTTAAACAAAATGAATTTACAGTAATTTTTTATGAGCAGTCAAATTACAATGGATTATATTTCATGATGAAACATGTTAAAACTTTAAAGTATTATTATTTATCTTATTGTTTCCAACTACTGTATTTCAGTGGTGTAGCCATGGGGGGAGGAAGGGTTTCCGGGTAACAAGATGAGGCTAAAAGCTGTATGTCCTACAAGATGGGTTGAGTGCCATGACAATCGCGTTTCATTGACCACAAAGGCATTTTAAAATCTTTTCAATGCCTCTTGCCAACAAAAGACAAATTCACATTATCTGAAGAGGATGAGAAGGAAGTGAAACAACTTGCTGACAAGTATGCCACGGATGTTGGATGTATTGAGGATATTGCATTAGGTGAGATTTCGGTATGGTATAGTTACGTCAATCAACAGAAAAAATACCCAAAGAGTGCTGCTGAAGTGCTAAGTATGTGTGACAAAACTACTCTACCAGCAGTTCACACTTAATGAAAATATTTGCCACGCTGCCAGTAACAACTGCTACAAGTGAAAAGTCTTTTTCGACGTTAAGAATACTAAAATCCTACCTCAGAAACACAACAAATGAGACGCGTTTAAATGGCTCAATGTTCATGGTAAGATTTTTATCACAACAAACGATGTGCTGGATGAGATTTCTTTAAAGCCACATAGAATGGACTTTGTTTTGTAGCTTTTATAGGACAGGTTGTTGTAACTTATAAAAATGTATATGTTATTATGCAATGAAAATAAACACTAATAGTGAAACAGGCATAGTAATATTAATTTGAAACCACTATTCCTTGTTAAATGGCACTATAAAAGTTTTTATTTATTAAAATTTATTTGCAACTAATTAATGAACTAACAATATATGAAAAGTGGTTCTAAGTTCATAAGCTAAAGATTCGTAAAAGCAATGATTTATTAAATTTAAGCTTTTTTTTTACTTATCCAATTTATATACTTTATTTTAATAAATACTCGTACAAAATTACTGTTTTTGAGCCTCAAATTACGTTTTTAACATCAAAAATCAAATAAAAATGTAGATAGTTTAATAATGTTAATAGTTTAATAATGTAGATAGTTTAATCTACATGTTTTTGTCATACCAATACTTTAGGAGATATTTTGAAAAAACATTGACAAGTTCAAAAATTACATGGTTTTTCCAGATGGTGTCTCCCGCTAGGGGGAGTAATTAGAAAACTTGAATTTTTCATCAGTATACCAACCCATACAACATGTAAAAAATCGGAACTACCCTAATTAATGTAAACATTCGGGTTTTTTATGACAATTTGACTGGACTAATGGGAAGGAGAGTAGGCTACTATTAAGATTAGTAAGTTAGTGATAAAACTGTTTGTTACATAAAAAACAAGTAAAGGAAAATTGAAATTTAAAAAGATGGTAAACAGCTGATAGTTTCTTTTCTTAAACAACCATTCATTAATGTATCTCTAAAAACTTAGGAAATTGTTTGCAACCTATTTTATAAAATAGTGTTGACATTTAAGTATTAGACTTTCTAACAAGAATAACATTATTCATTGAGTTACTGTCTTGAGTTATGCTATATATAGTTCAGCAAAAACAGCTTTTGATTGTACAGTGAAACTTCCTTTAACGGACACTTCTAATTAGCGGACACTTCTTAATATCGGATATTTTTATATTCCCCGACAGAGCTCATGCTTTTATGGCCTTTGTAGTGTTTGTTTCTAAATAACGGACATTCTCAAAAACGGACATGGGCACCAAATTGGTAGTCAATAGGTTAGTCGAAATTTCCGAATTACGGACAGTGGAGTATAAAATCCCTTTTCTAAGGATTGTAGATGTCTCAAAACATTCAATGCAATGTTTGTTCATTATTTACCAGGAAGTTGACGTCTTGTTTACTAGGAAGTTGACGTCCTGTTTACCAGGAATTTGACTTCCTGGAAACTAGGTTTCTTTTCTTTGCGCCATTTAATAACAGTGGTGGTTAAAACCTTGTACAATTCAGTTTGAATAAAGTTACCATGAGAACAGTTTGTATTGCGATGTCTCTGAAACGAAAGCTTTTAACTTTAAGCGAAAAAGTTGAAGTTGTGCGTAAATATGAAAAAGAAAAAATAGTGTGCGTGATTTAGCGGCAACATTTCAAGTTGGAAAGACTCGAGTTAGTGACATTATGAAAAATAAAGAGGCAATTCTAAAATAGTGGTCGGATGCAATCTAAAAATATTGTTGTTTTAGATGCAGTTTTGTGGATATGCTCGGCTTTAAAAGAGGTGAAATCCAATACGGTTAAAAACTGTTTCATTAAATCGGGGTTTGTCAATAGCGATAACAACAGTGAAAATACTAGTGAAAGCAATAGTGACACTGAAGTTAATGAGCTGGATAATTTAATTCAACAATTTGGAGGATCCGTTGAAGAATACAAATTGATTGACGATGCACTTTGTACTGAAGACCAGTCAACCGACATCAGGACTCTTGTTGCAGATTTTAACCCGGAAGCTTCTGTTGAGAATGAAACAATTGATGAAAACGATGATGATGTTCCAGAGGCTGAAACTACAAATCTAACAAGTAAGGAAGTTGCAAAAGAGGTGATACAACTTAAAAATTATTTCTTAAAAAACAGGATACAGAAGGAATACGTTTAATTTTTGAACTCCAACAGCATGTTGAAAAGACTATAACTAAAGATCGTACAAGGCAAACAAAAATAAATGATTTTTTTAGTGTAAATGATTAATAAATAATGACTGTTATTTAATTTAATAATTTGTGTTTTATTGTGCATTTTTGAGAGAATAAACCTTTATTCCTGTTGTTTACACAACAGTAATACAGTAGGCCCTTATGAAACAATTACAATATTTATTTCACTTTTATTATCGACCATATACAGTATGAATTTTTTGCTTTGTTACACAGCAGATTAACTGCTAATTGTACATTTACAGTACAAACATCTCTCCTAATAGCGGACACTTCTCAAATAGCGGACATTTTACGCGGTCCGAGCAGTGTCCGTTATTTGGAAGTTTCACTGTATTACAATAATGTTATATTTTTCAATAAAAGGTAACTATTAGAATGTTCTTTTTCAGTTATAGGCCTACAGTAGAGTCCCGATATTCCGAACCCCGCTATTCCGAAAATCCGCCTATTCCGAACAGAGTTCAAGAAAAAATACCGATTTTTATTAACATAAAAACAGGAGAAATTAAAAAGACGTTCGTGAAAAAACGTACATTTATTGTTATACAAATAAGTTAAATAGAGACATACATAAAGCCTAAGCTTGATGAAATCGCCTGAAATCAAATTGGAATGGAAGCTGGTTTTTTCCTACACATGTTATTTCCGTTTTGCGGGAAGGAAGCTATGGCAACAAGCGTCCGGTGAAACGGATACCAAGTCTTTCATGAAGAAGGAAAGATTAGATACAACAGCTAGGCACTAGTAGTGTTATTGCCACCTGCCAGTTGCTTTCGTCCGTTTTTCTCCTTCGCTATCTCGAAGGAATTGGTTTTATCTCGATATTTTTTCAAGAAAATTCGGTACTAACGGATAGACTATGGGATGACAAAATGGATAGTTCGAACAACCTATCCCTTTCCTTCCATTTTTAGAAGAAAACGGAAAGCGAGGTCAAGAGCATTTGCTGCGTCTACGTGTGATATGAGTTCAGTTTGAGCGTTTACCTCCTCCTCACTTTCCTCCAAACCGATGAACGCTTTATAGAACAGACACTAGCAGATGTCCCCGCACTTAATTTACGCCTTAACAAGTCAATATGTTGATATTATTCATGAAATCTGCCTATTTTGAATTCCCGCTAAACCGAACAGTGTTCGGTCCCAATTAGTTCGGAATAGCGGAACTCTACTGTAATTGTATTTACTACAAACATTATTTTTAATATTTGATAATCTGTCTACAGCTGATGCATTTCTTTTTATTTTAGCTTCCGAACATTAATTAGTCCTGGTTCAAATTCCCGTGGCAACAGCTATACTCAAGATTATAGAAGACCAGGATCAGGGTGAGTTTTAACATAACTTATACCATAAGAGTTGTTATAAAAAAATAATTTAACAAACAAATAAAAATATTTATTTCACTTCTTTCATTCGTACTAGTCAGTAGCTACAGTTTTTTAAAACAAATTAATAGGCACTATTGTAGCTCTTACTGTATTACTGGCCGCTAGATGTCGTAGTTCAGATTGTTTATGAATGGTTTTGATTATCAGTTTTCTGTCTCTCTCGCACTCATGCGTGTTTAGTTAAAATGCAGTGATGTATGGTTCTTTTGATTGATTGATATTATTATGATATATTTTGAATTGTTACAGCTGCCCGTCAATTGTCTTCGTCAAGGTATGTTTGCGGAATAATTTAAATCAATTAAAAATAAAGAATTCAGAGTGAAGATCGTCTTCTTTTTCAAGTGCTAAATCTACAGGCTGGTAAATCACAGTCTTAGCTGTATGTTGCAGATCGAACAGATACGACTTTAATATGCGCATGCATAGATCGGGATCGATTTGATCAGCTTTACACATTTAAATATTTCCTTAAAATTAATAAATTAAAAATTACAGATCTCTTTCTTTAAGGAAAGAATACCAACTAATATTTATAGTTTTTATGTGTTATCACATTTTCACCCCTTAGCAGCACGTAACAAAATGTAAAACTGGTTTAGGCCTACTTTTTATGTGTTTTTCAAGAAATAAATGTAAAAAATTTAAACTTTCTAGCTTTAATGAAAGTATAGCAAACAACATTTATTTTTTAGGGGTTGTTTCAATCCTTAAAGGCCAAATATTTTAAAATAATTATGGGTTTTGAGATATAAAACAAACAATATTTATGGTTTTAGGGGTTGTTTCAACCCTTAAACATGAAATATTTCAAAATTCATTCTTAGTGCAAATCTAAGGCCTATGAGCAATATGTGTACCAAATTCCACGTTCCTAGGCCATATGGTTTTGAGATATAAAACAAACAATATTTATCGTTTTAGGGGTTGTTTCAACCCTTAAACGCGAAATATTTCATAATGCTTTCTTAGTGCGCCTCTAGGGCCTATGAGCAATATGTGTACCAAATTTCACATTCCTAGGAGGTATGGTTTTCGAGATACTGAGTGAGTGAGTGAGTTGGTGGTATTTCAGCTTTATATTTTATATAGTTTACACCCTCAAATCTACTTGATCATGAAATTAATTAATACATGTTTAAAATAGGTTACAATCTTCTCATTTAGTGGAATTTAAGCTCTAAGTCACTCACAAGCCCATAAATCGCATTAAAATTTCACATTTTTGAAAAAAAAGTATATTTTAATATGTTGAATACAGCACTATTTCCAATTACACAGTATGGGTTATAAAATGTATTTTGAATAATCATTATCAGTGAAATGATTAAACGTAGTGATTAGATAGATTTACACTGTGTATAATGAACAAGTAAGTAGGTACCAAGTAGGTATTTATTATTCACAAACTGAATCATCCATGTATATTTGTCACAGATTGTTATTGTATTTCAGCCTCTTCAGTTGATAGCACCTTACTGGTAACTAGTAGACTATGCAGATTTAGTTACCTATTTCAATATGGCTCCAAATAGATAACTAACAATTTACATAGGTAGCACAAAATTAGTTAGAACTATGAAAAGTCACTCATAACTTAAGATGTTTTATTATTGTTTATGCTCGCCATACCGACTATTGTTTATTAAATGAACTTACCGTCCAATAGTCGAATTTTACACATCCAAAGACGGCCGTTTCGGCTATTCAGCCATTTTCAAGTTAAGGACCATTGTCCTTCGTCATTAATAAAAATAAAAACATATAGTACACTTAAAAACACTTATACACATGAGTCCACAATTACAAAATACACGCTCGCACATTTTAATGTCCGTGTGGTTAGTTCACTGTCCACAGCTAGACTATCGGTGTTACGTCTGTGAATATTTCTTATCTGTATTTGCTTTTGCTATGTCTATTACTAAGTCGAATAATAGGTTGGAATTAAAATTGAGTTTATCATTAAGTAGCGTTCCTTGCTCTGTCTTGAAAGCTTTATAAATCTCATACTGCTCCAGATCATTTATAAGCTTCCCTTTGCTACACTTTGTGACATACACAATCCGTGTGATTGAGGGTTACGATGAGAAAAGTAAATTCCCATAACGTCTAAACAAAGAATGATGGTATAGCAACTAAAGAGACGCAAGATTCAGTAATCAAAATTTAATGAGATGTATATACATATATAAATTAATCAGAGACGCAAAACAAGTAAATTTTAATAACTTAATAAATGTAAATAATGTAAAGATCAAAAATACAAGCAGACTATAATATAAAATTGAAAGAGCAGACTTAAATTTTAATGGATAGGAAAAAGCATTGGTAAACAAAAGTGCGTCATATACTTGTGTAAAAAATTTGAACATGGACAAAAACAGCAGTGCGTATTAAAAGAACAGTCTAAATAACATTTGTTAAAAAAACTATATCACATATTGAAAAATATAACAATGTAAGCGTCTATGGTGATACAGAACACAAACTTGAACTTGATCGCGGCGATGGTAAAAGATTAATATTTCTAGAATGCATTGTACGTCTTGGTTTTGGTGGGACTTCTCTGCTAAGATGGCATTTGTGTAGCATAGCTGGCGTGGTGTGAATTGTAAATTCAATGAAAAGTATGATTTTTTGTTAGAAAGAGTGTTGAGTTGTGCTAACAATATAGAGTACTAACAACATATCGTTGGTATACGCTTCGTCGTTGTGATTCAGCGAGTGACTATCGAGTATTTGGAATTTAACTGTTTGTGACTTCAATTTACGCTGCGTAGAACTTCTTGTGTTACGCAAGTATCTTTAATTATCAAAGAAAGCCTAGGTATATATTGAACTTTTTGAACAGTTTTGAAAACGTTAATGGCCATAGTATTTAGTAATTTTCAGTCTGCATTTTAAATTCAATTTCTTTATATATAGCTTCACTATAAATTCAAATTGCGTCTCATTTTCTTTTATTTCAAATTGTATGTTATTAGTTATAAGATTATGTTTTGTAATTCACATGTTGTTGATAAATTTTTCTTGTATAAAGATCTATTGAAGATGAGTAAGTAAAAAACTTAGTTATTCGTCACAATGCTTTGAATTTCATTGGTTCCCACAATTGTCCCTGTAGTAAGTACTTTTGCAGCAAGGAAACACACACCAGTAAATCAAATTGGAATAGAATGTTTTTGTAAATTAAGATATGCATAATTATTAGAAATTACACATATGAGATTATATTGCGGGAAAGGTTGCTTGCCACGCATGATGCAATCTTTTATAATAAACTTTGCACCATGAAGTAGGTTGGCGGGATTGGCAATATAATCACAGATGACATGTCATAACGCATAGATGGAATTATATGTGGAAGATTGATAGATTTTTCAAAGGTAAACAAAGAAAGTTTTTGAGGTTAAGTGTTGGTTTTTTGACTTGAAAGTAAAATAGATTAAAAAGAGAGTGCTTTTTAATTGGAATTGAATAGTGAATTGAGTGTTAAGCAAAGAATAATCCACATATAATCTTTTTATTAATTTGAACAATTTTTTTATTTTATTTGGAAATTTCTCGACATCACTTTTTTTTAACAAGTTTATATTCACAATTTTATTTTTATAACGCTTAACGTTATAAACTTATGCAAAATGGTTAAAGATCTGTCAATCACATTATATTTGTGTGCTGTTTCCATAATGTGTTCAGCAAATTTTGAATCGGTTTTCGGAGGTTGTGCTGATTGTATTGCGGGAGGAAGATGTTCTTTAAACCTCTTATGAAATGATCGTCCAGTCTGCCCTATGTATTTTTTGGGGCAATCAACACATGATATCTGGTATACTCCAGTTTGTTGGAATTTATTGTTGGTATTTGGACTTCTATTCAATATTTGCGATAAATTATTTCTCGTGCTGTACGTGGTAATGTACCCTACTTTTCTGAAGGCATTGCTCAGTGAGTTATGTAGTCTGTGGTTGTATGGCACTTAGGCTTTGCAGCCTTTATTTCTTGTTTCTTCAACAATTTATCAACAATGGTAGGATCGTATCCATTTTGTGAAGCGATGTACAGTAGAACCCCTCTTAACCGGCCTCGGATCAACCGGTCCTCGGATTAACCGGCCTATCCCAAGGAACAACAGAGTCAAATATATTAACTGGCCGAAGTCTCAAACATTGATTGTTTGACGAACATTTCCTAGAAAATAAAGCGGGGTGACGCAACGTTAGGTGTGCGGCAGGGGAACAGGGGAAGAGGGGTGTAAAAAAGAAACAAAGGATGCCGCTTTGTCGATTGATTCAAAGAAAAAATACAGTTGCCGCGGAAGCAAGAGGGGAATCACATCTTGCTTCCGCGGCAACTGTATTTTTTCTTAGAATCAATTAACAAAGCTGTATCATTTGTTTCTCTTTCTTCGTCTGTTGCTTTGTCGGAACCTTTACTGAATTTCGTGAGAACAAAAGTTCTTGCACGTATAAATTAGTAAATTAAGTTTTCAAAGTTTATGTAAGTTAAAATGTTTAATTTGTTGGTGTTTGTTTGCTTGTGTATATACAGTGCATACAATAAAATGAGTTGCAATAACGTCTCATTTGCTGGGTTATTTATGAAATATGTATTGTAGGTTATTTTTGAACAAACATCTATTTTTTACGGGAACTTCGTATCAACCGGCCAAACTCGTAACCGGCCAAGGTCTCGGTCCCGACCAGACCGGTTAAGAGGGGTTCTACTGTACTTAATTATATTATACTCCTCTATGTAATCGTTGTGTGCCATTGGTACTGTACGAAGTCTGTAAATGAAACTGTTATACGCAGTCATTTTGTGCGAATGGGGGTGGTTCGAACTGTTATGTATGGTATGGTCTGTGTTTGTGGGTTTCCTATATATTTTAAATTGGTGTTTTCCCTTCACTTTTGAAATGGTGAGGTCAAGGTAATTTATGCTATTATTTTGTTCTATTTCCGTTTTGAATTCTAAAGATGGATGAAGGCTATTTAAGTATGTGGCAAAACTTTTTATTTGTCTGCTTGTGCCACGATATAGAACTATAATGTCATCAACATTTTGAAATGCTTGTTATTGGTGGTCATTATATTATTGGTCTCCATGTAATTTAAAAATATTTCTGCTATTATGCTAGACAGATTGCAGCCCATTACCAGTCCTTTGCTCTGTTTATAATATTCATTATTAAAATGGAAATAATTCTGTGACAAGCATGTGTTCAACAGATTGGATAACTCGTCTATTGTTTTATGATCCATCTTTTGGTTGTCTGTTAGATTTCTAGTTAATATTGAAATCGTTTCCTGAACCGGTATATTTGTATACAAATTCGTGTTATCGAACGAAACCAAGGTTGATCCGGGTTTTATGGGGATATCTTTTATTTTTGAAATGAGGTCATGGCTATTTTTGAGACTGAAACTATTGTTGAATGTTATGTTACTACGAATTATTGCGTCTAATGTCTTGGAAATTTTGTATGCTGGCGCTGTTCTAAAGTTCACTAGTGGTCTGATCGGTCGTCCAGTTTTATGAATTTTTGGCAGCGATCTCAATTTTTGAGCAAATGGTTTATCATTTTATTACATTTTTTAAGGTCACCATCTAATAAAGTTTTACACGCATTTATTGAAGTGTTTACTTGTTTGCTGTAAGAAACATTTGGAGTACTGTAATGGAGTTTTCAGTGAAAAATGCTTTTGTTTTGTTGATATAATCGCTTCTATTTATTATAACTGTAGTATTACCTTTGTATGCCTTAGTGATTACTGCGTCATTAGATTGGATGGTATTACGAAGTTTTGTGGCGACTTTTAGATCATAATATTTACCAATATTGCACAAATATGATGTGATTGACAGATCTTTAACCATTTTGCATAAGTGTAACTAAGGGAAGTTTATGAATGCTCTGGAGCAGTATGAGATTTATAAAGCTTTCAAGACAGAGCAAGGAACGCTACTTTATGATAAACTCAATTTTAATTCCAACCCATCATTCGACTTGGTAATAGACATAGCAAAAGCAAATACAGATAAGAACTATGCACAGACGTAACACCGACAGTCTAGCCGTGGACAGTGAACTAACCACACGGACATTAAAATGTGCGAGCGTGTATTTTGTAATTGTGGACTCGTGTGTATAAGTGTTTTTAAGTGTACTATGTGTTTTTATTTTTATTAATGGCGAAGGACAATGGTCCTTAACTTGAAAATGGCTGAATAGCCGAAACGGCCGTCGTTGGGCGTGTAAAATTGGACTATTGGACGGTAAGTTCAACAAGTTTATTTAAGATGTTTTCTCTAATTTCAAGGACACAAAACGAAAAAAATTAATTTAGAATGTTCTTTGCTGAAAGCATACTGTCTTTACATTATACGGATTAGTAAGAGACTTAAGAATCCATCATGATAATATTACATACTGGTATGTGTGGAGCATGTTTATGCCAAGATTTTGCAAGTCTCTCGAGGTGTTACATTTTCTTCCAGCCTACCTTCGCCTTCCTTTTATTCTTAGTCTACCTAATCGAAATTCTGAATTGATTCAACCATCAAAATCATTTTTAAACGTTTATTCTCGCAAAAATGTTCATGTTTTCAATAATGTAAATAAAAAGTATTTTCAAAATTAAAATCAATGATCTACAATTGACAGGCTTTCAGGATAAGACTAAGAATAAGCGGGAGTATAAAGTGGTCTAGAAGAATAAATAACATTTTAAACTGTAAACATAATCTGCTGGCATATTTATGACTTTGTTAATTTTATGTAACAAAACTTTCTGGTTAAGGACTTTTTATCACACTTAAGTTTTTGAGGGATCTCACTCCTTTTCGAAATATATGAATATTTTTCCTAAATAAAATTATGTGTCAGTATGTAATCACATGTGTAGTTCAGATCAATGGTAATGCGAATATTTTACTTCAATCGGCTTATGCAACAAAAGAAAGAACAAATTCAACAATTTATGATTAGAAAATATACAAAGCTTACAAAGAAAACGAAATATTACAAAATATATCCAAACCCCTTTCTTGAATCATGCCTAATATAAGGCCTTTGAATAAAAAAAGTTATTTTCCTTTAATACTCTAACTATTATTATAAAAAATTTCAAGTCTCTACCTCCACGGAAATATTTATGAGTATTGATGAGTGAGTGAGTAGTAAAATGTTTACTTTTTAAACACCCTGTATCTTTTGAATGGTTTATTGTAAATCTTTCAAATTTCATATTATGTAACATCATACAGTGGTTCTCAATTTATGTTCTAAATTGTGTAACACTATCGTAAAGGAGAGCATGAGTGGGGGAACCATCCTCACAAACTGTTATGCACCTTCGTAAGGATTTTCTAGAAACGGTCAAAATAATAATTTGAATGACAATATTAACTAAATCCATTGTGTTTCAGACCTCCTAAACCACCAAGAAAGAAGATGGGTGGTTTCGGAAGCATATCTTCATTACAACCGCCTCCTTGTGTTGGTAGTTCCTGAGGTTAAAGTACCTCTACTGTTTGTTTTGAACTAAACTGTAGAGGGAGTTTCAGCTGGGACTGAGTGCTAGTCACAGCCATTTTCAAAACATTAGTTGATGCAACACTGCAACGTATGACGATATACCTTGAAATCTGTAAGCAGAACTGGTATATCTGAAGAACACTGGTGTTTTGAAGGTGTTTCAAAGGCACATGAGCATAACAATATTTTTGGTGATGTTACTAGATTAATTACTAAAAAAAAAAACAATAATTATAATTCTTTATAAAATATTGGAACAGAAAATAATCCTGAATTTGTTATTTAAACTTGTAAATACAGACTAAATATGAATGTTAATTTAATAACTGTAACTATTTACTCTAAATCATCAGAGTTTGAGTTAGAATTGCATTCATTTCCTGTACTTACAGTTAATGGAAATCCTGGGACTATAAAAATAGCTAAAGAATATAGTTCTTAATTATTTAAGGGAGAAAAACAGTGTATACTCCTAGTGTCATAATAACATATATTTTAAATCAGTTTTATTTTGCTATGTTGAACATAATGTAGTACAAGGTAACTCAATAAATAAATGTAAGGTATAATAAATTATTGTACATTATAAATATTTGTAAAATAATTGTTTTTTTCATATTAAAAATAATAATATATTAATTTATTATTTAATAAATTTAATGTGTATTAACATTTACAAAATTAATCAAGCTTTTTTTAATCAATTATGCAAAATTATTCTACAAAATAGATATTAGATTATTTGTGATAAGTTATGAATGAATATTTTTAAGTTTAGTTTGGAACAAAGGTTAATTTTGTTTTACTAAATTATTACTTATTTGTATTTGTAATTTATATTAATAAGAAATGTTGACAAGTTATAAATTTATAATAAAATTACGGTAATTTAATTTAAATAAGTGCTATTACATTATTCTTAATTGTATTTTGAGTTGGGTGTTAATATTGTTAAAGCAAGTGGAAGTTAAAAAAATTTATAAATAATTCAAAAATTGTCTTTGCTTTCTTTCAAAAATAGATTTCTTCAAACTTTAAATGCTTATTTTATTTATTTAATATTTTTTTTACTGAAAAATTTTCTAGCAAATAAAAGGTAATAAACATAAATAAATGATGATCTTCATTTAAGTAAGTTAGGTTAATCCATAACAAATCAACCAATGATGATTACTAACAAAAAGTATTTTCTTTTAACCTATGTTTATATACTATATTCAGAGAGTTGAAAACAGGTACCAGTATCCACTGCGTAGCGTCGCATTACCAATATGCGCTAATCCATTAATTTACTTATGTTACAAAAAGTCGCGATGCCACGTCGCGAGACAAGCATCAAACGCGTCCCAATATGCGCCTAGCCTAACACCTGGTGGTTATACATTTACATCAATAAAATACATTTGTTTGATGGGGGAGCAAATATTTTACTTATTAATTACTGAATTTTAGCAGGCATTATTGTTACTGCTAGTAAACAGATTGAGCAACTTTAATGATTACGGTATCAGACTTATGATCCGTGGTTATATTATTTATGGAACAGTTTGATTAAGACATCTTAATGAAATATTGTTCATTATAAAAGTTATTTTGATGATAATGTGTATACTACATTTTATTTTTTGAATTCCTTTATATATTTTTTATGTGCCAGGGTTGCGGCCCCCTTGACCTGTCGCCTCCCGGGGGTGTTATTTACTCCACTGATGTAGATAGTTAATTGTTCTTGTAACTTTACATCAGAAAATTTTAGGAAAGGGTTTTGTTTTTAGCACAAGTAAAACCATTTTTTTTAATGTTATGCAAGTACTTTTTACTTAATCGAGTTTTAAATTTTACTTTTAGAAAATTCTTTAGAGTATTAAATTAACATTCGATAACTCTTTATAAGGGAATATTAAGAACCCACGTAGAAGAAAAAATATAAAGGCATTGAATTACATTAAAATAGTTTCTTACATTCTGTCTTTTTGGTTAGAATTAATTTTCATATTCAACTTAATTAAGTTGTGGCCACACGTTGTGGCCACTAACGTTGATTAGATTATTGTTGTTGATTTATACATTAGATTTTGATGTAATTCGTAATATAATTTCAAAACGTTTGGAAAGGTGTTTGTCCTAAAGAAAACAGGAGATGCAAAATCCATTCTCCACGTTCCACTGAAATATATTTTCCGGTTGGTAAAAGACCCGTTTTGAATAGAATTATTGAATACATGTGCTCAGTTATTCAACCGCGTGGCGGATAACTCCAGAAGTACATGATTTTAAGTGGAGAACAACTTGCGAGAAGCGAAAGTAAATCCAGAACAAATGGCTAATTTGTTCCGTCTAAGTGCTTCAGTATGGAAGGTCCCTCTACGTAGCTGGAGTGTCGAACTTCCGGACGATTTAACCACGTGTGAAATAGGAACAGGAAGTTACAAGTTCATATCTGCACATCTAACTGCATTTCCTTCTTGTTATGGGTTCTACTCGCTGAGAGCTAATTTACTCTTCCGTAAACAAGGATCAATATTAATGATATTTAGCCACAGTTATAAATCTACTTTATACTAAAACACATATTCATGACTTTATTCATATTCTTTTGTATTTGTAGATGAACAACCGGTTTGGTTATTACCGCCTGATATAGTATGGAGCAAGCACTGTTACTAAACTCAAATAAAACATTGCAATAAAAAAAACATCACAACTCAACGGAAAAGAAAATAACAACCTCCAAAGTTGTTCGCCTTAAAAAAACGGAAAAAATCTGGGTGTGCTAAGACCACACGGGAGAAGGGTAAACTTCTATGGCAATATTCTGATATACACTTCAAAAGTATAGAAAATATTGAATAAAATCACAATTTATGAACTAAGGACGAGCAATGTCCATTTCGAAGGTATTACCAAGTAAACTATATACTCTGCTATATACATGTGTACTATATATAGTAGATAGAGCGTGACGGTAAAATCCGATTCACCGCCTGCAATTTTTAAACAAGGTAAAAATTTACACTTAAAAAAAATCTAAAATTTTTATTTTTACTGATCTGCAATAAAAAAATGTCACCCTAAAGTGAAGGTGGAAGTGTAAGAAAGGGTTTAAAATAATCATGTGACTTGAGTGTAAACAAGTATAAATGTTTTGTTTAGGTGTCTTAAGTAGTAATATTATTGTATGTTTGACTCAAGACCATGCATGACGTAACACCTCTCTTAGGCTGGCCATACACGTAGAGTTGTACCGCAGAGGTATTCCACAGTGTTGAACAGCAGAGGGTTACCTCACGAGGTTAGAAGCCCACACACGCAGCGGTCTGCCTCTGCCATCACTTGAACTCATGGCTTCTATACGAGTAGACAGGCAATCACGGTTGTCGGTTTAATGTTAGCTACAGTAGAGCGTCAATAATCCGAAACGTCAAAAATCCGAACGCGTTCTGAGGCAGCCCCTACAAAAATTTCGTTTTCGTAAATTCCTATTGCGTTGTTAAAAATTTCACAAAAATCTTCATCGCAGTTTAACATTATTATCTATTTTTAAACACTTCTTAATACCTGCTCTCACACGCCCTCACTGCAGATTGGCTCTCAGTATTTTCACTGTCACGCTAATAAGCTGCTTTAGCGCTAGCAATAAACATACAGAAAGTTTATTCATTTCTCGTTGTGTAATCATTATAACAGTTTGTCGTACATACAGTAGTGTACTATACAGTATTTTTTTTATTTTTCGTTTGTGTTAACTGCAATGTACAAGTGAACTTTTAATTATGTACTGTACTGTAATTGAAAGTTACATGTGTAATCATGTTGGCCCTACTGTGTACGTGCAGGTTTTTCTAAATCATAATATGTAAGTAGTCTTACATACTGTATTGTAATTACATTACCTCTTTTACTGTTTGACCACTTTAAACGATTAAAGGGCATATATTTTAGCCTAAATTGCTTTTTCTTGGTTGTTTTCAAAAATCCGAACAAATTGATAATCCGAACCTCCCTCCGTCCCAATTAGTTCGGATTTTCGACGCTCTGCTGTACTAGTGTTAACATTTATGGTTCACATTTATACAACTCAATTAGTAAACAAAACCACTAAGAAAGAAACCACTTAAAAGAAATAAACTAAATGCAAATTAAAACAAAGGAAAATGAAAATACACCCTCTTTCTGCGCTTGTCTGGCTACAACCGACCTGAGGTAAGCCTCAAAAACCCACACACACCAAAGATCTGAAGATTTCCGAAGATCTGGTCACCTCTGGCGGTAGAAAATATAATTTCTCAATTCGGCCAGGCTACACTCTAGGAGTCTGTTCGCCTCTGGAGTTTCATCGCACGTAGTGGCACACACGCCGAGGTTTACCTCTTGAGGCGGACAATACAGGTAAACCTCTGCGGTACACCTCTACGTGCATGGCCGGCCTTATAGGTGCAGCTAGTCTACTCATAGGTGTGTTGTACTCATATTCTGGGTTTTAAGTTATTACATGTTTTATGTAAAGCTAATTTCCACACAATTTAAAATCTGAATTGTTATAAGGCTCTAACTACCAACACTAAAACGAAACATATTATAGAACACTGTAGATTTTATAATATTTTGTATTTACATAACTACAATCAGTGGCGTAGCGAGGTATCGTTCGCCCTGGAGCAAAAACAATCCAGGTAGCACCACGGTAGCGAGCACGACCAGTAATTCAAAGGTCGCGCGATCGAATCCCGCCTGGGACAATAATTTTTTTATACAATTGACGTAGGTAGAATATTATTTTTTTGTTTTGTTCTAAAAAGTAGTAAAAAATAAAATTATTAAAAACAATATTATTTTGACTACAGTAAGTTGGGAGAAAGTTTGTGTCAGTTAACTGATACCGTTTATTTTCTTTGGAGCGCCTTTGCACGGAGGAACCTGGCGATTGCCAGGTAACCACTCTATCCAAACCGGTCCTGTGTCAAGCAGATGTACAAAATGCCGGGCAGATGCTTAGGACACAATTTTTAAATATTTTAAAATTCTGCCTTTCTATAGTGTAACAAAATTGTATTACTCCTTAAAATCCTGGTGCTGAGTGGATTTAAATCATTGCAATTAAATTATAGTGGTAATTGTAATAAATGTAAATTGCCATTGCTTTTTTGAACTGTATGTCTTATTATATTTGTATATGTATAGGCCTATGTTAATTTTTTTTTATAGTACCAAAGTATATAATTTTAATGAATGTTTTCAGTCTATGTTGTTTTAAAATTGGCAATGTCTATTAAAATAGTTTATGATGTGATGCGCTCAAGATCAGGGTTAGGATTGAGTATCGATCTCTGAGCATGTCATCGATTATCTAGTAGGCAACGGCAGAAAAGGAAAGCATATCCATATTCTGTGCATCAGAGAGACTTCTCCATTCACGAGCACCAGGACAGGCAACTTCGTGACTGTTTTTCAACTTACGGCCTAAAAGTTCGCGATGTTGTTCGATGTTATAATTATGGCCGGCAAGCACTTCAGGCATATATGGCTCTTCATGTATTATAGTCAAATCACTAACCTGTTAGGTCAACTCTAATATCTTACCAAATAAAATATATCTGACTTCCCCAGGCCACAGCATTCTGAAAGATAAGCATGTGCCTTCTTTTCATTGCATTGCACTTCAGTAAGAAGTGCTTAGCAGTTCTCTTCATTGTAAAACCCCAACATCCAAAAGTCTTTCCTGTATGGGCCATGTGCAATGATGAAATTTAGTGCCTTCCTAATCTTATTCATATCTAGTAGGAATACAAACTTGTGTTGGCCCTTTTAATAAACTGTCTTTTCCTGGTGTGCTAGCTACTCTTAGAGACACTGAAGGGTGCTTGCAATAGCCACTCTAGATGTGATCCCACATAAGGGTTTCTGCCCATAAAAAAGGGTTTGGGCTCCCTTCATGGCCAGGATCTCTGCATTTTCATTACATTCAATGCCTTAATCTCTAGGCATCTTTTTGTGTGCCAAATTAAACCTTAAGGCCTCAAAATATAAAAATTAGGTGACATGTTTGATCCATGTTTATAAAGTTTTATTTAATGATACCAACTGCGACAGGGATTCAATAACAAAAAATCAATATCATCTCCACTTGCCATGATTCTATAGTAGACGTTTTTCATTAATCGTTTTCTGTATATTTGCATAATATAAGTACACATAGGTGTAGTAAAATGGAAGAACCGCACAAGTCATTCCCAATAGCTGTTGTCTACAGATCATTAATTGGTTGCTTAACTTCATTCAGAATGCCCACAGTTACAAAAACTTGCAAAATGCCTATAAATAATGTTTGTATAAAGTTCTCATAAAAACACAACATGGCATTACTTAGTATTTCCTTGATTGAAGGAGCTCAATATATATTTACTAGGGTGAGCCGAAAAAACTCATTTTTTTATTTCAAAGTTGTAATAGTGCAGAAAAGTTGCGAATTATATAAACAAAAAAAAAAGACAAACAAAAATATCAAAATTGGTTGACATCTTCTGGTCGCGCATAGGCCCTACAGTTTGACAAAATATGAAAAAACTACGTTTTTGCGATGTAATAGTTTGTAACGTCTTCAAATAGAGTCTTGTGTTCTAATTTGGTTTAGATCAGTTGATATAGGGCCTAAAATTTGCCAAAATATAGAAAAGTTGTTTTATATCTTTAATATTACTTTTTTTAAACGTAATAGTTACAGTATTTTTATTTTTGAAAATAAGAACTTTTTTTTATTATGATGTGAATAAATTAACAACTTTCTGTCGCGCAATGACCCCAATTGTATAGAATACAGTACCTAAAAAAAACATTGGGTCTGCTTAAGACCACACGTTGGAAGTGATAACTTCTATGACCGATTTATATTTTTATCAATATTAATATTAGAGGAGAATAAAGGTCAACAAATTACACAAGTCAATACGGTATGTTGTCAAAAAATATTATATCATATTTGAAATTGCATAATTATAATATTGTAATATAATTATAATATTATTATGAAATAATATTATCATTATAATAAGTATGCGAAAAATAGTGATCATTATAATGTAAGCAGTATTTATTTAATGACTAATGATTTTGAGTGAGGTATTAGTGTATGCACTCTACATAGAATTCTAAGAATAATTCAATATTTAAGGGATAGTTATTATAATAATAATTATAATTAGTGTATAATAATTATAATAACGTATTATTATATATTATGTATCGTCTATTCACTCTCCACGCGCTTACTTGTCTATATATACTACTAGCTGACAGGACAATGCTTCATTATTGCAATAATATGGTTACCTACAGCAAATGTTACATCTTAAAGTATTTTAGCTGATTCTGTGTGTATTTTGAGACAGTGTTTTATTTACCGCTTGCCTATTTGCTTTTACGCGATGTGTATTAGAAAAGCGCTTTCGTCTTTTTTCCTCATTGTTTGGTATTTGTTCTGGATGCGACCAAACTGTGTCAGATGATGATGTACACTGTTCTGATAGGGTTGGAAGTGGAGAAATTCGGAGACCATCGTCAGAAACCTGGGATTGGGAAGCTGATTGTATTTCCACCACAAAATATCCATTGAGTTGTCAGGTAAAGAAGGTGTGAGAGGAATGAGAACATCAAAGTGGCCTCTCGTCAGTTCCCCAGTAAACTTAGCCTCCTCCCTACTCCCTCAATCCAAACCTCTCCCACAAGAAATAACAATCTCTGTACACCTAAAATTCATAACAAATATTTCGGATGCTGCTTGAATTTCACAAGAGGTTCCAAAAGTTACCGATTTGCTCAAATCTGCGATATGTTCTTTTTTTGTTGAATAAATATCTCCTGTTACTTTTAAAGTATGTGGTTTGAACCTGCACCAATTATTTGAAACATGATTAACAACTCTGGTCCTCACCTCAAACCCCAGTGAAACAGTGTACAATTAAAGGCAAAGAGTAGAATAGGCATTGGCCTTTACTGGCCTAGAAGAAACTACTCTGTGAGGAATAGACACTCCATTAACGTGTATGACCTCCATTGTTGTAATATGAAGTTAAATTTTAAGTTACAGTAAAATAAAACAATGTAAAATATTACTTTGTCAAAATGTACAAAATGTAAAATTTTGTCTAAACTTACTTCAGTTAGACAAAAATCAATCTTCTTTACCATACTTAAAACGCATATATATAATAATTATTATTATAACTATCTATTACATATTGAATTATTCTTAGAATTCTATGTAAAGTGCATACACTAATACCGCACTCAAAATCATTAGTCACTAAATAATGCTTACATTATAATGGTCACTATTTTTTGCATACTTATTATAATATATTAAAATTATAATAACGTATTATTATATACTATGTATACTCTATTCCCTCTTACTTGTCTATATATACTATGTATCGCCTATCCACTCTCAACATTCTGACTTGTGTCTACGCAAAAAGTTGCGTGACACAAGATTTCAGAAACTAGTCAAGCGAAAATGCCTAACGGGCCAATAGAAGTTATCATTTCAAAAAGATAGTTAGGCCTATGACATGATGGGTGATAACAGTAACAACGGGCATGGTACTTTTCGACTTGCTCTATATTTAAAAAGCTTATATATTTAAGTTACAGTATAGTTTTTAACAATAAACTTACTTTTATAAAAAGAAAAACAGAGTTCTGAATAAATACTCCATGTTAGTTGAACCTGTCCATTAGTACTTTTCTCTATTTTGTAGCGGAAGGTACTTTAAAGACTGATTTGCTGGTGAAGTTAAGCATGGATGATCTGGAGGCTTCCATGACAAGTTTGAAGTTTTACACAGCGTTCAACAGCCTGCAAGTGAATTGGGAATTGCTTGAAAGTAATGTCCCAGTCAGGGATTGAAATAAGTTTTTTCGGCCCACCCTAATATTCACCAAGGTCACTAGATAGAAAAGGATACCTCAATCGGGAAATATCAAAAAAAGTGGAGTGGGGGCTGTGACGTAGTTATTGGTATAACTAGACAGTGATCAAAGTTTTGTCGTTTACGTTTATACGCGTTACTCATTTGTGAATGTTTGATGGCTTGTGTTAATAGTTTAAACTTAAACTTTTTTTAAATTAGTGTATATAACGTGTTTAAAGTAGAAGAAATATATTATTTACAATAGATGGAAAATCAATAAATAAACCTAAAGGTGGTTCCGTTTGTGCGGTTGCAACTTGCAAATATTATTATGGAAAAGCAAAACAAGAAGGAAGAACTGATATATATCTTTTCACAGGTAGGCCTAGATATTTTTTGTTTCTATTGTAATAGTAAATAATATAATCCCACTTACTTATATAAAATGTTATTATGATTTTCTTTTGTCTTAATATTTTGATTTAAAATTAGTTTCTGTGGCTATAGCTTTTGCATTAAAATTGTAGAAAATAACTTTTTGTTCATCAATTTAACTTGATGAGTCTAAATTCAATGCTGCAGCCTACGGATTAGTGTATTAATTAACTAAGTAATTATTTTACCTTCTTTAGTACATCAATCTAATCCTTTGTTTAATTTGTTCTTCTCCTACGACCGCGGTTTCGGGCATTCGCCCATCTTCAGGTACTTCTACAATGACACAATAACACTAACACATAAATACACATACAAATTTTTACTCCGTATTGGAAATCGTTAAAAGTTAAAAGTTTAAGTATTTTTCCTTATAGCGATGCTCACGCTAGGTTGGTCACTACTGAGGTAGCGTAGTGACCAACCTAGCGTGAGCATCGCTATAAGGAAAAATACTTAAACTTTTAACGATTTCCAATACGGAGTAAAAATTTGTATGTGTTAGTGTTATTGTGTCATTGTAGAAGTACCTGAAGATGGGCGAATGCCCGAAACCGTGGTCGTAGGAGAAGAACAAATTAAACAAAGGATTAGATTGACGTACTAAAGAAGGTAAAATAATTACTTAGTTAATTAATGAGTCTGTTGAATAAAAAAAGCTTCAAAGACTGATGACGATAGGCCATAACATTTAACATTGTATAGGTGAGTTTATTATTATTACAAATTACCAAATAAGTAGTTACCATACTAAATATTTCTCATTTTAGTCTTTACAAAAATATAAATTAAAATTTGTTAGATCGTATTTGTATTTATTATTACAAACTAATCGACCCGCAATGCTTCCCTATTGCTTAATTTAATTTTAAGGGTAGTTATCCCTCTGACTTAATAATCAAATTGCAAATAGTTTTGTATTCTCTTAAAAATACCTTAATATTACATAATTTTAGGTTTACAGCTTGTAGGAAGTTAGTTTAATTTGTATTTATTTTATAGGGGTAGCAACCCCATTTCAACCCCTTAGATCAGGATAAAAACTATCCTATATTTAAAGTTGGAATAAATCACACATTTTGAAAAATGCATTAAGATCGGTTGAGTAGTATCGGAGTTCATCGCGGACAAACGCCGAGACAGTAGATTTTATATAAATATATTGATTAGTATTATAAGATACTGTTTAGTATTTAAATATCGAAATAAAGATACAAATAAATGTAATATTTTAATGGATTTTAGTTTCATTTAGATTGTTTGTTTAGTTTTCATTATAAAATTATTTTAAAACTCATGTATGTTTATGGTTTGCATGATTGTCACATAATTTGTTTATTATTTTTTTTAAGCGAAAATATGTTGAAAAATATTAAACAATTCATAGATATGATATATTTTATGTAAACAATATTTTAAACAGCATATCTCTAAGTATATAGATATGTAACAACCGATGTTTTAATTGAATTTTAATACAGTAAGCATTTTTCGTTGATTTTTGTTTGTGTTTACTTTTAGTTTGTTAATCTAACTTAAAACTAGTGAAAAGATGAAACACTTTTTCGAGATTTCGGCTCGTCCGGACAGAACAACACGAATTGAAAGAAAATTAAAGTTAAACATTACTTTTTATTTGTTACATTTAGTTTAAAAATAGTTTAAAACGTTACCCCACACTGTATATTAAAAATATTGATCCAAAAACGTGACCCCGACGCTCTACGACTTTTTAACTCTCAGAATCGTTTTTTTCGTACCCAAAAACATATAAAACGTTACACCGCACTGTATTTTCAAAATGTTGACCCAAAAACGTGACCCCGACGCGCTACAACTCGTGCTAGAAAGCTCAAAAGCTTTTAAACTCTCCGCAATAAAATTACGAAGTTTCTTGTACCACCAGAAGTTTTCTACGACGTCTGTGAGTGCTTGTATCGTGTTTACAGGAAAACAGATACAAAAAAAATTATCACATGATTTCAATACTTCGGCATTATAATGCGAGCCGAAGTAAAAGCTGTTGGTTTTGAAGAATAATAAACTGATTATAAATTTGCTAAGTAAAGTTGCTATGGTAATAAATGTAAACAAACATTGTGTTGCTAAGCAGTTTTTTGTCCGAACAGCTGTTTTCGTGAGTTTTGGTATAGAGTTCATATAAAAAAGGGTGTTAATTTTTTCCCAAATTTGAAACTTTTCTGGGAATTTTTTTCAAAAATGTCTTTCCATAAAAATCTAATTCGGACTATTATGAACATTTTAAAACAAAAAATAGCAAAATCGGCCCAGCCGTTCTCAAGTGATGCTTACCAACGAATAGCATTTAATTTTTATTATATAGATTAAAATGTATTATCGTGATTGCATTTTTTTCTTATTTTATTCTGTAAAAAATATTAAATACAATTTTAATGACTGCTTTTTAGTTATATGATTTAAAATGTATTACCAAGATAGCTTTTTATTTTAAATTTTAGTCAGTAAAAATATAAATTAAAGTTTGTATGATTATACTTTTGTTATTATGGTAAATTGCAAATTAATGACATAAACATAATGTTTTTGAAAATGTTAAGATATATTCTTACAATTACAAATGTTGAAATGTGAAACTTAAGTATCATTTTAAAAAACTGCAACCCCAAAAATAGTTTAATACATCTATTTTTAAAAAAATGAGGTAACTTGTACGGCGAAACATACATCTTTCATGGTAGCGCGGTGTTTTTGTACTATAATGACGTCACTGGACAGGGAACGGGTCGAGGGGTTTGAGTTTGTTTACATGACTATGAGGTAACCTTTTCTATCTAGTGACCTTGAATATTCACTACATGTCATATCTATCCAATATTTACTTTAATTTGTACTAAAACTCTACATTTAATGATGCTTGACGTTTAAGTTATGGTTTGTACCTTTTTGTATTGCTGAAAGAAAATGTTTAAAACAATGAACTGCCCTATGAATAGCATTAAATGGCATAACTTTTGAATTCCAAATGGTTTAACAAAAATGTAAAAAACCATGAATGCATTGACAACCATTAGACCTCACACACTACATGAAAACAAAATGTTTATTATTCATCACATATTAGGCTAAATTTGAATTTTAGGTTATTTAGACAATACAAGAAAACAATAGCTGTAACAACTGCTACTGTTTAACAATACAACACAGGCTGTAACAGATTTGTCATAAGCATAATCTTTCCTTCTGTTTTAATAGTGAAATATTGAAACAAATATTTTATAAAAATATACTTGTTTCATTTGAAAGTTTGTTTGGATAAATTACATAATTGCAATTTGTGCAAATTTCATTGTTATAAAACTTATAATTTAGCCCAGTCAATAAAGGCCGAAAATCGCCATTTGTCGCAACAAATTAGGGGAAATCTGAATTTTTATATGTGATAGACCCTCATGAGACATGTATTTTTTCAAAAGTCCCCGCCTCTCCCCCTTGTGCTTCCCCCTCCACCCCCCTTGAAGTTTACAAATGCAGAGCTTCACAAGATTGCTTATAAGTTCGTTAATACTCATCGTAGCGAATTAATGTTTTGTACATTTGTTCCTTGATCCATATTAAACATATTTTTTGTTCTTATACATTTTTCAATAAAGTTAATATTAAAGTAGCCTACCTATTAAACAACAAACACCAAAAAAATAATTTCTCAAGGCATATAAATTTACTTTATTAAATATATTTTTTTAATTATTTAAAATACACAAATATGTTACAAATAAAACTTGTAGTATGTATCTTTAGCTTTAATATGATGTGGATAATTACTTGTTTAAATTTATCGCTTGCTCTTGGGACGTCGTCAAAGAGAGCGCTTGCACGCCGCTCCAGTGGTCAGACGCAGGTTTTTTAACCGCTTCGCCGTGATATATTATGCACAATGGATGTTGCAATATAATTTTAGTAAATGTGTGAGCATAAATACTGTTTGTATATAATGTATTGTAAGTTTAGGTTTAGATTGTAAGTATATTAGGCAAGATTTTTTTATTACATTTATATCACATAAGAAGTTGTTTCACATCCAATAACTGTATAAGCAAATAAAAGATGTTGCCAGATACTGCTGTGTTAATCAATAAGTTGATTTACGTTGTAGTACACAACTGTTGATGTTTTGCCATAAACTACCTTTTGAAAGATTATTCGTTTATCCTGTGGTGCAATGGTCACAAGTAAAACTGACAGATCTGTATCTCACCCCGCTACAATTGCTTTTGATAATCTGTTTAGCTGTTCAATAATAATTTGTTTTTTGTTGCTCTTGTTTGAAAGAAATTCCTCTTGATTTGTAATGCACTTAGTGTTTCTATCAAAGTCTATGCCACTCGATGAGGTTTTGTTTCTTACCTGTTCCTCTCCCTTTTTTGTGGATTCTTTAGGATATACAGTACATCAAATACTACAGTTTTTTTTTTCATATCTATTAATAACATGGGAGCAATAATTCTGGATTATGTCTCGTTGTCTCCACAAGTTCCTTCCTTTGGCCAAGAAACATAATTTAAAAGGAAGCCTCCATCATATGAGGTAATTCATTGGTGATATGCTCAGTAAATACTTTAAGGAAATACGATTTTGATCCTTTGCGTAGTGAGACTTCATCAAATAAAGAAGGTGGCTGTGAAGCTAACTCGTATCCAAAATAAAACTGCAACTTACTTGGGCTGTCACAGAAACATAAGATCCGGTTGAAAAGTTGTAAGGGTTTACCACAACTTCGTCAGTTCGAATAGCTACTGACTTGTGACTTGCTTAGGTCATGACCATATCTTTCCTTTTTAGCTTCAATTCTCCAAATTTCTTTCCTTTCATTTTTTCCATATCCCGTTTCAAAATTTCATATGCATTGTCATTGTCACAATTTACTTTTTCGTCTGAAATGACACCTGAGCCTAAAGACACTAACTCTCCTGATAGCTTTGTAAACGGGTAGTGTTGAGTTAGTCATGAAATAAAGGTTTGTATGTCGGAATTGTCTCTCAGCTACCGAGACTGTCGAAGTTCTACTTGTTCTATATAAATAACTTTGCATAAGGAAGTTGCCATACTGCGTGAAAATACGGTAATCAACATGCAGTAGAAATTATCACTTAATTGGTTATTACAGTGATTTGCAAGTTGTAAATATTAATATAAATCCAAAATCAATATAAAGATGAAAATAAATATTGCGAATAATGTTATTATTTAGAATATCGCTATAGTGTACCATAAATAGCCTACTTATTAGCGAATTTCCATAGGAAAAATGAGCTATTGCAGTGGCCCTTATGGTGAGACCCAAGGTCGGGAGTAGCAAATGAGCACCGATCATGGTCCCCAGAACACGTTTTGGGGGGGTCATTAAAATTCATATATATATATATATATATATGTGTTCGCACTCTAGATTTTAAGTCCGATTTGGACCAAATTTGGTATACGTGTTGGTTGTCTATGTGGCTCGGACGAGTTCGTTAGCCAAAAAAAATCCAACAACCGGAAGTACGTTTTTTACCGGAAGGAACTATTTTTTTAGATTTTTACTACGAGAATTAAATTTGTTTGCGTTTTTTTCTAAAAATATAAATTTAGGATGTTATTCTGCACATTTTGTTTTTTTACGCGACCTTATAGCTTGCTTGGTTTCCCCAAAATCGACCAAAACGTAAAATACCATAAAAGTACCCGGTTCGAAGCCAAGTGGTGAAAACTCGCGAGGCCACTAGGCGCAAACAAATTCTACTAATATATTGCGTACACACAGACAGCTGATCAACGCCTTCGTGAGTAGACCTATTTCTCAAATTGTTGGTTGAAACCCTAAAACATAGGCATATAAACTTAATTTTGGAAATTTGCTCAACTCACGTCAGCGGTTCAGCTGCGTGGTCGAATTATTTGTACTTGAGCCTACTTAAGACTTGTACATATATGGGGTGGGTGGCAGGTCCTGATGATGCTATGTAACATATATTTTTTAATCCTTTTCTTTTGCACATGGAAATCCAATCTTTTGCTGGTTTAAGCCAATCCGGAACCGGTGGTTCCATATGGAAAGCCCTATTTATTTCATTTAATAGAGTAGGGTTAGCCCCCCGAACCAAAACTGGTATTCGAAATAAAATTTGTGTGTTGACTTATTGAAGGTGTTTTGTTTTTGAAAAAGCATACTAAGTAAAAACGAAACTGTAAATAGCTAATGCAAGTATTAAGCTTCTAATACATTTGTTATTGAAATTATTTGAATTAAAGGGATAACCAATAAATTATATATATAAATGTAATTAAAAAAATTACCTACTTACAATCTAAACCTAAACTTACAATACATTATATAAAAACAGTATTTTTGCTCACACATTTACTAAAATTATATTGCAACATCCATTGTACATAATATATCCATGCGAAGCGGTTAAAAAACCTGCGTCTGACCACTGGAGTGGCGTGCAAGCGCTCTCTTTAACGACGTCCCAAGAGCAAGCGATAAATTTAAACAAGTAACTATCCACATCATATTAAAGCTAAAGATACATACTACAATTTTTATTTGAAACATATTTGTGTATTTTAAATAATTAAAAAAATATATTTAATAAAGTAAATTTATGCCTTGAGAAATCATTTTTTTGGTGTTTGTTGTTTAATAGGTCCTTTAATATTAACTTTATCG
>JAGFPH010000044.1:76382-95204 GCA_018207615.1 Philaenus spumarius
AGTCCCATAAGAGCCCATGTTGGGGCCAAAGTACCGCCATGACTACTAAGGGGCGTATTACGCCATCAAAATTGTTGTTAAAACCCTTGAGAACTCGCGCAGTATGTCGTTACACTGGAACTCGCGCGCGGGTAAAAAATAGCAAGTGCGGGTAAGCCGTACCAATGAAAGTCATAGTTTCTACCCCTTTTAAGCCTTAGGGGATGCAAAAAATCGACCAATAGGAAATATATCTGAGTTTTTCTGAAAATATAGATTTAGGGCGTGGTAACCACATTTAGGCTAAGAATGTTTCCAAACCCTTTCTTAGTACGCATCTGGCTTTTAAAGAATACTTGTGCCAAGTTTCCTGGTCGAAAGCCATATCGTTTTTGAAAAACTGTGATTAGTCAATCAATGAGTGGTATTTGGCTTTTATAAGTATCGCCTATTCCCGCTATTATTTAATTATTATTTTATTATATAATAATAATAATTATTATTCCTAATATGTAAGGGATAATTATTATTATAATTACCCCTTAAATAATGAATTATTCTTAGAACTCTATGTAGAGTGCATTCACTAAAACCTCACTCAAAATCATTAGTCACTAAATAAATAATGCTTACATTATAATGGTTATTATTTTTCTCATACTTATTATAATATAATATTATTATAATATATTAATATTATAATAATTATAATAACGTATTATTAGACCTATATACTATGTATCGTCTATTCCCTCTCCACGCTCTGACTTGTGTCTACGCAAAAAGTTGCGTTACGCGAGATTTCAGAAACATAATCAAGCGAAAGTGCCCAACGGGCCAATAGAAGTCATTACTTCAAAAAGTAATTCTAATATTTGGAGTTGCTGGCGGGTGTAGAAGAAATGAACTGACAAATATATAGTAATACATGATGTTGAGGATAAAGAGTCAATGATTGTTGTACAAATTCCATTTACTAGTCGGGTGTTCACTATATCTAATGACAAGCAGCATAGTGTGGATTACTTGTCAATTCGTAGGAAATATCTTAATTTACGACCCCCTTATACTCCCATACCCCGCCTTTGGGAGTTTGTGTAAAACAAGCTGTTGGCACGAAGTAGCCACGTTTTTGAAATTAGAAGACCCAACCTTGTACACTGGACACTGCTATCGACGCACATCGGCTATGCTGCTAGTGGAGGGAGGAGGGGACCTACTGAAACTCAAACGTCACGGGGGCTGGAAAAGCTCAACAATAGCGGAAGGATATGTTGAGGAATCAATGAGTAACAAAATTGTTACTGCTAAAAAGATTTTTTGGGCAGCCGCAAGAAGCTCCGATAGTTTACGAGGCAAACCAGTTTCAACAGCATTCTGCCCCAACTTCTGAATCTGGAATCATGATTAAAGACTGTCACAATCGTACATTTACTATAAGTGTAGTAAGCAATAAGTAGGTAGAATAGATATTTTCAACACTATAGCTTCATATATTTTAATGTTGTAGTATTAAATTAATAATTATTCAGTACTTTTAGATTACTGTTTTTGTTTTATATTATGTTGTATTACAATAAAATACTGCTTCATGTATTGAAAACATTTATTTTACTTCTCCACAAATTTTGAAAACGATACATATAACACATAGTATAATTTTATGCACAACCCGAGCAACATGTCTTTACTGCATTCAAGAAAATTGTCAAACGTTTCTCTCGTGCAGCAAAGTGGCACTTTGCGCACATCTTGCACAAATAGCTATTGCCTTGCATCATGGTTTTTGTAGGCTTGAGTTTGAATATCCTATGTCCCACATTCTTCTTTCTTGTACTGTATTATGAAATTAATGTTTTCACAGCTAAAACCATGCTTCGCCATGTTTCGCTGTCGCATTATAAGCCCTAATATAAAAGGAAAAGAACACAAGAAATATAGAATATAGAAAGGTCTAGGTTATATTTTGAGGTTAGGAAGTTACCAAAGAAATGTTAATCTTTTAGTACTTTATTCTTTTCTTTTTTTAAATCTTTGTAAAAATTTACAATTCATCAATATTTTATCAAATTGTTTCGTCAAAGTATCGTAAAATTTCTTTGATGAAAAATCGTTGATCAAAGAAATTACACGTAATGTGGAAGTATAATTTATTAAGGAATTAAGTATTTTGCATGAAAAGTTAGAGTGTTACGAATTCAAGTTGAGGTGCAACTATGATACCGAACTAATGTTTTAAAACCAAGACTTAGTAATTTACTTCAATATAATAGAAGTCAGTCAATAATTACATGCACTAGAAATCAAAGACTATTTTATTACAAAGAAAACCAATAACACAGAATGGGAACCATCACATAAAATGTAACGAATAATTTATTCCGCGTTCGAAGAAATTAAAGGTCACAATAAATTAATAAAATGATAGACGATCATAACCTCAAATTAAGTAGCCGTTTGATATGAATATATTTGAGTACCGTATTTAACCAATCAAATTTTACAAGCTTCAAAGGTAAGTAGGAGGAACTCATCACTTTAAAATTTACTAAATATTGCTTATCTTACCAGATGATCTAACTACAGTAGTTTCAAGAGTTTTTCAACTAATGAATCATGTTATACTTCATAGAGAAGTGATAGGCTATTAGGTTTGGGCACATATTTTAGTAGTAGGCCCCTGGTCCCATTTTTGATAGATACTAATACTGTACTTAATTACTTTGAGCTCTGATCACAACCTGCTTTATTGGTAGAAAAATAAGAATTCAACATATAAGTGTAGTTTTTTTTTAATATCAAAGAGAATTATATACAAAAAAATAGGATAATTATTTGTTTACATTAAACAACTTTAAGATATCAACTAAAGTTTGTGCATACAGTGAAAAGATGTTTGGAAATTGTAAACACAGTTAAATTATTCCAGCACTATAATGCAACATATAAATAGATTAATACAATTAAACTTTATTGATAACTACATTTACATCCTTTACAAAGACTAATAAAATAACTAAATTACAAAAATTTAGTGTAATGAAGTTTTTACAGGATGTATAAATTTCGCTTGGTTTTAAAGAATTATTCGACTTTTTTACGATTACCGTAGTGATGATTTAGATGACCAGATACAATACAATAACATTTGGATCAAGCAACTCTGAGGTTATTTGAAATGTTTGTGTTATTTTCAATCTTATTTTAGAATGTGATCATCATGTTGTTAACTAGAATTTCCACTTTCGATAATGTGCAGTATATAATATATATAATAAAGAGTAAATGTATCACTTTTAGATTTTACACCACATCCGTGCAGCTCTATAAAACAGGAACGAATTTATCACGTAAGATAAAGAATGTTTTCACTTTTCTTTAAAGAATGTGGAAAATTGGACATCATAATAGTGTAATGTATATGCCTAATTTATACTATGATATATTCACTTAAATATTGCTTTGTGTGTTGCAGATATCCTGTACTGATGCATTATTTCCATTGTTGATCCTAATTCTGTTACGTAACAATAGTTCAACAATTTCGACTAACTTATTTAAATTCGACATTCAAATTCAACGTTAAAAACAATTCAATTAAACTGAAATTTTGAAAATATACGAAATAAGACCTTTGTTTTTATAATTGTAAAACGAGATAAATTATAGAAGATTTCGTTTCCAAATTCAAACTTATCTATTTCCATAGTTACAGGTTTTTTTTTGTAAAATATCAAAAATTAGGTTGCCAGGAAAGTATAGTTGTTCTTTATTTATTACCAGTGGACTCGGCAATTCTTCACTATTGCTTGATTTAATTTTAAGGGTAGTTTTCTCATTTTATTATTTTGAAGTAATCGACTTGTAAATGGTATTTATGTACCATCAACTGGGGTAACTTTGCCCCAAACATCAAAAAAGATCTACCCACGGATACTAGAATACACGGTAGGGGTCACGAGCAGGTCCCTGCCGCCCGGCTCGGAGACGTGACGTCACCCTGGACCCTCCGCCTGTATACAACAGGCACAATGTCATTCGCTATTCGAACACTAAAACTCGTAATCTGCAGCCTTCAATTTCGTTAAATATTTTTAATACTTAGGGACGAAAATATAATTTTGCAGGCCAGTATGATTTTATATCGGTATATACATTTATTAATATTAAAAGTGCCCTAACCATACCGTTACTCTTAAGCTTTGTGTAATAACCACTAGAGTTTGATGAATTCCCGTGTGCACAAATTTTAAACGATTTTTTTATTCAATGAAAAGTTTGATCATGTTTGACCTAAACCGTAACATTTATAAAGATGTAATTCATTTATAAGTATAATTTGACCATTTATTTATTTCAGAAACAATTTATATTTTTTATATTTTATCAAGCCATTCGTCCATGAGAGCTCGTATCTGATCCAACCACCTTCATCAGTCTTCCCCACTAGATATTTAAAAAACATATATTTTACATGTAATTGTTTCTGAAATAAATGTTTTACCAGTCTCAGTCTCCAACCAACACCTTGTAAAACCAAGGTAATATTTCGAAGGAAATTTTACAAGAAAACTAGTTGAATATTATGATCGCAGATCTGTCATGGTTAAATAATATTAAGAGCAATGTAGATATTATTTTCTGAAAAAGTTTGTTTATATATCAATAATAGTTTCTTATCAGCAAATTAATTATTAAAATTGTGGAAAATATTTTTTAAATTAATTAATAATAAAAGAAATAAAATATTGTTTTACATGAGTGAGTACAATACATATAACCAATTCACTCATATATATAATCAATTTATATATATGTTTATATCATCCAAATTGATATCTTCAGACTTTTGTTACTTGTAGAAGAACGCCCAGAAATGAATAATTATAATATTTAAAGATCATCATTAAAAAAAACTAATATTAACTAAGGGAAACTGAGTTAATTGGTCTGAAATTGTAAATTGTAAATTGTATTGTAAACGTACGAAGAACAAATTCGGTAATAATTGTTTTCAATTGATAGTTTGAATCAATACTGCAAGAACTCTCTACACACCAGATGCACATCTTTTTATCCAAACATTAGTAAAATATTACATTTAGTGAGCTTCAAATCTCAATAAACATTATATTGTAATATTTTTTATTTTAACTTACTTATTATGTATTTTATAGTTCTAGTTTCACTCCCCCCCCCCCTACTTAACTCTTTGTTTAGCTAGCCAAAAGAAAGTTTGGTTAGTTTTTTAACATCTAAAATCTAATTCTTATAATCTTCTGTTTATATAATTAATTCTTTATAATAAGAAAATATTATAAACTATAAAATTTCCAAAATTTTAATACATGGAACGTTTTTGTAAAATCACAAATGTAAATTTCAAGCAAATAGCAATTATGCATACGTTAATATTTAAAGTTAATTGTTCAATTAAAGTGTAATAATTATTAACATAGTTTATCTTAAACCTCAAATAATATATGTTCTCAATAGATAAGTAAATCATTAAGTATTTACTTTTCATAAGTGTCTGGCAAACGTACTATGCGTCACAAAAGCAAAATACAAACTCATTTGAGGTTTTTCAGGATACAGTAGTTATCACTAAATGGCGATCAAAAATAAATCTAAATTATTACAATATTCAACTTACTCTATATATAAAAAAAACTAAAAACGAAAGAAACTTTTAACAATGTAACTCTTGTAATTTCGTAATAGTCAAAGTCCAAATTTACTTGAATCTAATAAGTTGTTTAGAGTCAAACCATTGAAATAAAAATGGTAATTGCAACGAATTTGGAAGCAAACAACAGAAGTAAATATCGCATCAAAACAAGCTGGTAAGTTTAGACGTTTTAATGCAAATTAAATAAAATTTATTAATGTTAACACGGTCGCAGTAGAAGTTAATGCTTTTAAAATTTCCCTAAATAAAATATATATAATTTATAAATACAACAACAGGACTCATTAATTACTTATCTATTTAATATAAGTGTACGGGCGACAAGCAGCGGGCCGGGAAGGAGGGTTCAGAGTGACGTCACTGGCGCGTGAGTCTACTGCGCATACTACTCATGACCCCTACCGTGTATTCTAGTATCCGTGGATCTACCGGCTGTTAGTTACCAAATTGACTTGGTTCTTGTGATAAACATTAAGGCTGAGTTGCACCAACCAGGATCAGTTTTGATCTAGGATCAAAGTTGTATTTGATCCAGGATCAACTACTTTGATGGGTTGTTTCAATTGCACCATACCTGGATCAAATAATTGATCCAGGATTTACTGATCTAGGTATTTGATCCCGGTTGATGCAACCCAGCCTAAGAGTAACATTTTCAAAATACATGTTTATTACTTTTGTAGAATATCTAGTTTTATTTTATTTTATTCCCAACTCATTGTACTGTACCTACTTACATAAACCCATAATTATAATTGGGGTAACATTGTCAGAAATCACATTTGGCCTTAGTTTTTATGACATTTTAAATTTGGGACAATTTTGCCCAATTATGGGCAAGATTGACCCAAATTTTCAAAAATCTTACTAATAAAATTAATAAGTCCTTAGTATTAAAAAACAGTCAATAAACACTTTGAAATACGCTGAATTATAAAAATATTACATGGAAGTTAGTTATATATATAAATGCGAGGAATATAAGATAATTTATGTGAAGAAAGACAAAAAATGGGCCAAAGTTGATCAGTAACTTAAAAATAATATTAAACAAATTTAGCTTTATAGCTTGTAGGAATTAGTGCAATTTATTTTTATTGTATAGGGGTAGCTACTCCATTTTACCATTTTAACCTATTTTTTTTATAGTGACCACATTCTCTAAACAATCCTGCTATGTGTAAATACACACGAAAATTTATTAGTTTAATATTCAGAGCAAGGAGTTCCATGCAACCTCTAAACGATAGACCGGGGAGGAATGGAATTGAAAGGATGTAATTCCCGAGAGGAAGAAACCATGATGCATTGTATAAGAGAATGTTAAATTTAGAATGCATTAAAAAACAAAATTTAAATGTAAAGCCCTTAGTTAATTTCTTGACAAGCGCACTCAAGTCGGAATGCATTTATTTCGGAGTTTAATTATTAAAACTTCTTTTTCATTTATTGTATTAATTCCAACACGGCAGACGACTTACGGATCATAAAAGTGTGAAATTTTAGGCCGGCCACACACTGCAACAGTCGAGGCGAGGCATTTTGACTAAAGGCGCCTTGACTCAGTCGTTCGCTTCCGCCCGCAGCTGATTTCTTAATGTGTCTCGTTTCTGCATCCCCACTAAGAAATTAACTTTCTTTTCGTGATCATAATTTGCCAATTTCCATAGAATATTTTAAAAGTACATGAAAAAATAAGAAGAAAAACACGACAAAATTGCTAAAAAAGGTTCGAGAGTAGACCTAAATCATGCTAGTTATTTTTGTCCATTTAATATTATTTATAACTTTGGCTTAGATTATAACTAATCCCACACATTTATTAAAAAGAAATAATAAAATACATATTTTTATGTAGTAAAAGGAGTTGTGTGTGCAATTTGATTTAGGGAGTTTATTTTCTTAGCGAGTTTCAATAAAAAGTAAACAAGCAATTATTGGTTTTGTTTAAGTTTCGCGCAATAAATTCCCTCGCGTCCAACTTTGCGAAAAACATAAACTATAAACTAATACTATATTTACATACTTTATTATTTAATAATATTGTTGTGCATACATTTTTGACAACATTCAATTATATATCGTTACACAGAACCAACTCGATTTTTACCGCACACAAACAGGCTGCGCCTATATTGTTTGTTTTTTTTACCAAATTATGTCGTGTTTGGTATCATTCTTCTTATTTTTTCGTGTACTTTTAAAATATTCGATGGAAATTGGCAAATTATGATCTCGAAAAGAAAGTTAATTTCCTAGTGGGGATGCAGAAACGAGACACAGTAAGGAATCAGCTGCGGGCGGAAGCGACGGCTGGGGTTTGACCTGGGCCAGCCCCAGGTAGCCCAGCGATCCAGAGAACAGGTTACTCCATACAGACTATAGTTACGTTGTTTTTATTTTGATTGTTTTGTCTTGTATGTACTGCAATAAACACACTTTTATTATTATTATGATCCAGGTTGGGAGTAGCAAATGAGCACCGATCATGGTCCCCAGAACACGTTTTGGGGTGTCATTAAGATTCATATATATACTCTAGCGGCCACATTTTAAGTCCGATGTTATTCTGCACATTTTGCCTTATAGCTCGCTTGGTTCCCCCAAAATCGACCAAAACGTAAAATACCATAAAAGTACCCGGTTCGAAGCCAAGTGGTGCAAACTCGCGAGGCCACTAAGAGGAAACAAATTCTACTAATATATTGCGTACACACACAGACAGCTGTTCAATGCCTTCGTGAGTAAATCTATTTCCTAAATTGTTGGTTGAAACCCTAAAACATAGAGACTTAATTTTGGAAATTTGCTCAACTCACGTCAGCGGTCCAGCTGCGTGGTCGAATTATTTGATATTGAGGGTAGTTTATCCCATTTCATCCCTTTTACTTAAGTATAATATTAAATAATTGTAACGTTATAGTTTATAGAAAGTTAGTGCAATTAATGTTTATTGTATAGGGGTAGCAACCCCTTAGATTGTAGTAATTGTAACGTCTAAACACTCTTGCAATGATATAGATAAACTGCGAAATTTTTAGTGAAATTGATCTAATAGTGTTTAAGTCTATAGAAGACAAAGAAAGAAAGAAGCAAAGAAACATTCACTTGTATATATTATAGAGAGATTACAAGTGCTAACAGTTTCTCTGTGTATCCCATAATCACCCTGTATATATTTCATCAAGTCACTATATTACAATAATAACTATAGAAACCTGACTGGAGACTTTATTTCCCTTCTCCACAGCTTTACCGTAATAATTCTGTATCGTTTCCTCGAAACTTCATACCACGATAATCATAAAATAATGTATCACAAAAACGCCAGAAACAGTCTAACCAGCTTTCACATCTCAGATTTCTCACTCACTTTATTTTATCTGGTTATCTAATTCTGATGCATTACGTAAAATCAATGTATTTAGTGAATGATTTCTGGCTAGGCAACAGAAAATATTAATTGCTCTCTTTAAATACGCCTTGGTAGTTTAACGCATAGGCGTAACCAGGGGGAGTTGAGGGCTATAACCCCCCGCCTCCCCCATTGAAAAAAATATTTCGCACTTTGTTTACATTAAAATACGCTCTTAAGAGTAACTTGTTTTCATCACCTATGCAAATTTCAAGCTACAATAAATTATCAATATATTGTTGACATTATCTTTGGTCGAATTGAGCACTAACACTTTATCTGATATACTATCGGTTTATTTACCGCTAACGGTAACTGTGCAGCCGCTTGCGGCCACTAGATGGATTTTGCACCGTCTCCGCCGAAACAGTGGCAAACGTGACCAAATGCGCCAATTTTCCTTATTTTAGTATTTTTTCAAAGAATACTATCCTTCAGCCGCGTGTGTAGTTCGTCAAATAAATGACGAAACCAATTTTCTTAAATACAGTAATTAAAAAAATGTTTTTTCTAGTTCCTTAAATCAGGAAACACAGTGTAGAATGTTCCAAAACCTTCTGTTTTTTTTTTAAATTTATTTATTAGATTAACCCAAATAAGTATATTTTGTTGTTTCCTTTTCAATCGGCGATGGAATAACAATAAAGCGAGAGTTGCTCTCTGTTCGTATCAATAAAACATTTAAAGAAATAATATATTACATCACACTTTGTGATTAATAGACACTTCAGTTTAATGAATCCTAATGAGGCACGTCTGAAATTTTACCGCCGTGTGTGCACACTTTAATTTTATGAGCGGCTACGGTAACTAATCCGCAGCCGACAAAAAAACGCCGTGTATGTTCCAAGCCTATGGGGTTAGAGGCAGCGCACGGAAAGTGAGGCAGGGGATGAGTCATGGTTGATATTCTAAATTATTCTAAAATAGGCCTGAATCACAATTAAATGTGGAAAATTATACATACCTATATCATTTTAAAGTATTTTTGGGAAGCCTAAAACGTGGTATTTTGCATTTTAATTTTATAAAAATTCAATACCCCCCTCCCCCGTTGTTGTAACCCCTCCCATACGGTCGTCCTGGTTACGCCTGTGGTTTAACGTCTTTCGGAAAAGTTTCTATTAAGCCTACCTACCAGATGTTTTAAATTTGTGTATCCTCCTCCAGCTAATAATATTGAACTACTAAATTAAATGGCGAAACAAGTTTCTTGCGTTTCTCAGAGTTCTGGTTTGTTGTTAATGTTCTGCAAAAATTGGTTTTCTTTACAACAGTTTCCTTTTTGCTGATTTAGGTTTCTACATTTTACGTTAGATTTTGTGTTTTAATGAAGTGCTTTTATTGTTTACCCAGTTTAAGTTTTCACTGGCCATATTTTCTCCAAGACTTTCTAAAACTCTAGGTATTTACAACACACAAATAGTTTTGCTCTTCATTTTTAGAAATTTGTTTACAGAGTCTGTTTTTTCTATTTAAAGCCTCCTTCTGTATGTAAATTCTCTATAATTTCTTGGTCTACTGTAGATGTACAGCACGTAGATTAATTAATTATATAAAGGACGTGATCTTTCGTTATGTCACATCAGCAACATAAATTAAGGTCAATACATAAATATTTAAGAAATTTTGTACTTCGATGTGAAAACAACAATTATTTATTTCGAAAAATACGATAGTTTAATAAATACAAAGATATTTTCTTTGTGTTCATTTGATCAATGTAACAAGTGCAAATGAATTTAATCACGTTTATAGTTAGTTGTAATATATTTAGCTTAACGTCTTCGCTGAAATTTTTGCTGAAACTACCCCAATACTATTTTACAACTCAGAGTATTAGAAAAACATTCACAAGCTTATTGCATTAAATATTTAAACTAAACAGGAAAGTAGTGCCAATGCCAATGACTTCAATGTAGTGCTGTGGTTTAGAGTTTAGAGTCAACAGTAACTTATTGGCTTCGACTGTAAAAATAATAGTGAAGATGTGCCATTTTTTGAATGTCACCGATTTCTTTCTTTTTAAACTGTGGTCCTTAAACATTTTTTATTAGACTCTACATTTTCTGTTATTAAATATACCTGAGAACAATAGAAAACTGCATATTACGTATAACTGAAGATTTCGAATTTAATTACAATTACATCAATTTAATAATTTGTATTTCAAATGAATTACTTGAAAACAAGAAAATATCGTATTTCTTATCTACGGATTGTAAATTGGTGATTTCTATAAAATTCTGTGATTTCTGTTTAATTTGACGACAAATACAAAACAAGTTTATTCTAGCGCTCGGTAATCTCAACTCGTGTGATATTGTAAACCCTTAAATTAATTGTTTCATCTTATTAGAACTGACTTTAAGTCAAGTTATAAGCATCAGTATTTATTAAAAAAATTACAAATAAGAAAACATAAGAATAAAGTTTGAAATATCTAAAAAATATGTTTCCTTTAAATATTTTTTAAATTTGTATAGTAGGCCCTAATAGTATAATTTTTTGTCGATTAGTTCTGTTAATTGCATTATTGTTCATTGATGTATTGCAATGATTATAAATAGGAGGTTTTTAAAACTAAAACACATCTATTAGAATAAGTTGAAGTTATTTTTAAAGAATTAAATTATTAAGTATTATTAAACTAGTTTAGGTTTACCGTTATTATTAAGGAGAATAGGTAGTTTAATAAAACTACGAATTTGCAATTTGCAACAGCCCTTTACGACTGAAACTTACGGGGTTTTCACTTGTATATTTTAATTTGATTCTTGTTTAGTGTGTTTAGTTAGTTTGTTGAATATAAAAGTTAAATGTATTCAAAAGTATTAAAGGGAATTTTTGATAAATGTATAATAAAAATTGTATATTTCTATGGAAAGTATTCAACTTTTGAAATGTAGATAACAAAAACGTTGTAATATATTAAATGGACAGTACCGGATATGCCAAAACTACTGTATTCCCAAAAAGTTAAATAGTTTCGCAATCTTTTGGGACAATAAATTGACAATTACATTAACCACCATATTAAATTGGACTAATCTTTACAATTTTAACTTGCATGGTAACTTAAACAAACCTATTTTAAGGCACATTGCGTTTACACAGTTTGGCCTAAGTAGCTATTAAATTCATTCAACGGATCTGTAGTCATCAATTACAGAGTTTACTGAGCAGAAATTAGCCGTAGTTTCCGGAAACAATTGTGTTATACAATGGACAAACCGTTTCAGTTTTGAGATATTTAACGGTTTGGACTAGTTAAACAGTAGAATGGAAAATCAATTTCACCCACGTTGTTACCATTGTCTAAGAACGGACCTTGTGTTTTCGGTACTTTACAAGAAAGGACATCTGACAGAACTTTCCTTTTAATAGTATTGGTACGTGTGGACTCGTGCTGTCTTTCAGGACGTTTGCAGTGTTTTTATCCTTAAAAGACAATGGCTAAAGACTTTCCCGACTATTTTAGTTACTTTGTATTTTTCTCATGTCACTGTACTGTTCAATGTCTTAGTTATTGAAAAATATTAACAAAGATGAAATAAATGTTGTCTTATCTCAATAGTAACAATAATGTCCTAATCAGGTATTAGTAACAATAGACTATATATGCAGTTTGTTGTGCTAAGTACTTTATGTTTTATGGATTCATTTTATCTTTTGTATAAATATGAGTAGATGAGGTACTTATCAAATTAGTGTGGGTGTAACAATTTTTGTAAGAAGTCTCTGCTTAGGAATAAATATAATTTTTGCATCTAACTTTCATATTAATATCTCACACATCTTAAGCATTTTAGAAATGAAATTTAAATTGTACTGAAATGTTGTCATCATTTTATTATCATTTACTTACTTTGGTGTAAATTAAGTAAGTTTTCAAAACTGACGACTTTTCGGAATTTGTCATAATATTATTTTGGTCTAAACTATAAAGAGGGGTAAGAAATTCTTCCGAAAATTGAGTAAAAGCCTACACAAACAAATCTGACATTCTTGAAACAAATGGTGGAATTATTTTTCTATGTAGCCTACACATTAACTTATCTTTTCCACTTACCCAAACTTGTGTCTACCACAAACTCTTATTCCAAGAATCTGTATTGCAACTTACATATTTTTTGGCCGGTCATAATAGTTTTATCCCAGAGCTGTACAATACCGATGTAACCTAAGCGGAGCTTTTCAATGGGTTTCGGTTTTTTTTTTATTGGTTTGTATTTTATTAATAGTGTGAATTATTATTCCTTATTTTGTAATTGTAATTCCAAGACTATAGGATCCATTTTTTTAAAACAATTGTGTATATTTTAATTATATAATGCTATTATAATAATTTACACTTAATTTTGATTTGTCCTTAACATCCTCACTTTGTCCCGATAGGCTGTGGAATGACAAACATTAATAGTCGTATTGGAAACGAATGACAGTTGCAGTTTTTGAAATTGACCTCACTACCGCTCCTGAGTTCCCACCGCTCCTTCGCAAATGCATACAACTTTCCATATAAACATATTAAGTTAATAACTTACGAATATTTAAAAAATATTGATATCTAATAGAAAAAACTTGCAACAAAAAGATGAAGATAGATACATTTACTATTCTTGTTTAAAACTATTTTTATTTTAATGCATAGTTTGTTTAACTCTGTTTTATGCTTTTCAGTTGAACACGTTTAGCCCAGGCCTCTACTAATGTGTTCCAAATTTTTATTTTTAGTGAGAGCTCAGGCTATAAAATTTTCATTGCATTTTCATTTATTTAATATAATTATTTCTTAGGTCTGTTTTTCTGCATATGGTAGGGTACATTAAGGGCTACAAATAAGCCAAATTTGATCAAAATCGTTAGAGCCGTTTTTTTATAAAAAAATAATAGGCCTAACTGATTTTTTGGGGGTTGCTTGGCCAAAAAGGGAATTGTTTTTTCAAAACTTTTTTTCTTGCATCTATAAAGGCCTAATTGACGTGTTTGGTGCAAATTTGTTCGAAATTGATCTAATAGTTTTATCTCTAGCTTTGTATACATACAGACACACAGACATACAGACATACATAATATAGACATACAGCCATACAGACAGACATTTTGTAAAAACCACTTTTTTGGACTCAGAGGGTCCCAAAACGGATATTTCCACAAAAATCTCAACATCGATTTTTTTGCGATCACTATACTTTCTCTATACTAAAGTATAGTGAGAAAGTAAAAAGAATGCAATAGTTATTTACCTAATCATGGAAACGTGGTGATTTATAGGCGTTGTTAATTAGTATATCGATGTTTTATCGTTTACGCAATTTAAAAAAGAATGCAATAGTTATTTACCTATTTATGGAAACGTGGTGATTTATAGGCGTTGTTAATTAGTATATCGATGTTTTATCGTTTACGCAATTTAAAAAAGAATGCAATAGTTATTTACCTATTTATGGAAACGTGGTGATTTCTAGGCGTTGCTCATTAGTATATCGATGTTTTATCGTTTAAAACACAATTTGTAAAAGAATGCAATGGCCATTTACCTATTCATGGAAACGTGGTGATTTCTAGGCGTTGTTAATTAGTATATCGATGTTTTATCGTTTAGACAATTTAAAAAAAATGCAATAACTATTTAACTATTCATGGAAACGTGGTGATTTCTAGGCACTGATTAATTAGTATATAGGCCTATAGTATAAATAAATAATAAGCTTGAATTGTAAGCAGATATTTTTGGAAGAATAAAACAGAATTTCACAACTATTATGTTTTTTAACGCAAACACATTTCAACGACAAAGTCGCCATCTTTAGCAATGCACGAGCTACAATAAACAAAAGTTTACTTCAGAGTGTTTCATGCTCCGTATGTAGGCCTATACAAAACTAAAAGGGGTGTGGCTTAAAACTAATTTACATTTTTAAGGTTTTAACTATGGACAGGGAGCCAGGGCTCGAAAACCCACGTCATAAGGTACAAAATTTTGGATACCCCCACATGAACTGCTTGGGCGGGGTTGTGAAAAAAAGCTTTGTCTTACTTAAGATTATCATCTTTTGGAAAAAGTTCTAGCTAAGTATGGGAGCAAAATAAACTGTAGATAAGAAACAAAAAGCAACTATTATCTACAAATCTGGAATAAACATTTCAGAAGCTGCCTGGGCGCAGTTTAACTCTAATATGGAACAGATAAACACAGAAATAGTTGTTACTAAATGCTGCTTTAATATTGCGGAAGACAATACTCAATATAGGAAGAAAGCGTTTGGGTGAGTTTTCATTGGTAAAGAATATGTTGTCTGATACTGACGATTTTCCTCATGTACTTCAACATTTTCTGCAGTACTTATTTTTCAGCCCAACGTTCAAAAGTTCCTAGACCAAATTGACCACACGATGAAAGCATGGTTCTGACGAACAGCTTTAAAAAAAACAATTTAAAAAAAAACTAAGGCAAATTTTATAGATGCGTTTATGATTATATTTGTTGATTCTGAAATGATGAAGTTACTTTAAAGTGTTAATATGTAGAATAACATTAGTATTTTTGCATTATTGAGAAAATGTATTAATTTGTTTAGTTGTGTAGGTTTTCCCAGTTATGTTTATGTTGAAAGAAATTAAAAATTCCTTGTCCGAATTATCAAGTTACACCATTTTTTCGAAAGTACAATACTTTAATGAAAAATTCTTAACAATACTTTGATACTTCTTAATCTAAATTAAATCAAGTTCGTTACGTCCGAGAGCAATTTATTTACCGTTTTCCTGAAAACTCTAATAACTATATTAAAGGGAAAAATTACATATAAACCATATTTCATGTTAACAACGAAACAAGTTTGTTGCACAATACTGAATAAACACAATAATGTCTTTTGTGTGGTAGCGCAATATTTCAGGTTTCCTTACATCGACCACAGGTTTATTGACGATTGAAGAAGTAGAATAAACAACTAATCAACATGATTAAGTATTTGATTTTTTTCATTTATTTATTTTTATCAGTTTTCTCTTTAATTCCCTGAGTGTGAGGCCAATGTGCAGCCACTGCTCTACCGACCCTGACTGTAATTTAATTATTTGAAAATATCATGGCTCCTAACGTAGACACTTTCTTTGCCAAAATTACGCAAACGATTCAGTACATTTAGAAAACATTACAGATTACTCTTGCCTACATTAAGACTAAACTTTTACAAGAAAAGCAGGCTAAGGATTAGTGTTCAATAATCTACTTCAATGGTACTACAAAATACACATCTCTCTCTACTTTTTCATCAGAAAAGTACTGTCGTAAATTAGAAAAGCCCAAAATTACCGTTAACGTTAAGTATGTACTATAACGGCATGACGTAATATTAGAACCTTCTTAGAAAATTTTTGTCTTAAAGTAGAAAGCCCAAAACATTTTTGTCTTACTATGCGTTTTAGTACTAACTTGAGAAACAAAAATTTTCCATGTACTATATGACTTTATTTGTATCCCATTTTCAAAATTTCGATTTTGTCTTATTCGTCTAAAGCAAACACATAATTTGTCTTACTGAACTGTTTTGAGTTCAGGCGGCAATCGCAATAAAAAATACCGTTAACGGGAAACATGTAACGTATCACGTAATTTTTGGTACTTTTTTGGAAAAATTTTTGTCTTAAAGTATTAAAGCCCACAAAATGTTTGTCTTACTGAACGGTTTTGAGTTCAGGGGGTGATCGCTGTAAAAATGTCGTTAACGGAAACCGTGTACCTTATCACGTAATTTTTGGTCCCTTTTTGAAAATTGTTGTCTTAAAGTAGGAAAGCCCACAAAATGTTTGTCTTACTAAGCCTTTTAGTGAGTTCAAGACTAGTACTGACTTGAAGAAGCAAGAAATTTCCATGTACCTTATGACGTAATTTTTGCCCCTTTTTCAAAATTTTGATTTTGTATAATTAGTCTAAAGCCCACACAATTTTTGTCTTACTGAACGGTTTTGAGTTCAGGGGGCGATCGCAGTAAAAATGCCGTTAACGGTAACCAAGTACCTTATCACGTAATTTTTGGTCCTTTTTTGAAAATTTTTGTCTTAAAGTAGGAAAGCCCACAAAATTGTTGTCTTACTAAGCGTTTTAGTGAGCTCAAGACTAGTACTGACTTGAAGAAGCAAGAAATTTTCATGTACCTTATGACGTAATTTTTGTCCCTTTTTCAAAATTTTGATTTTGTCTTATTCGTCAAAAGCTCACAAAAATTTTGTCTTACTGAACGGTTTTGAGTTCAGGGGGCAATCGCAGTAAAAATGCCATAAACGGAAACCATGTACCTTATCACGTAATTTTTGGCCATTTTTCGAAATTTCGAAAATCTGTAGCGTCATAAAGCCCCCGGTCTGACAAGTAATACAAAGCTTTTTTTCACAACCCCACCCAAGCAGTGCATGTGGGGGTATCCAAAATATTGTACCTTATTACGTGGGTTTTCGAGCCCTGGCTCCCTGTCCACTAGTGCCTACGTTAAGTATATGACTAGCTTAAAATTAACTATATAACTTAAACAAATTACTAAACTAATATTAATCTCAAACAATACACTATTATTTTTTACATTAATATAGAATTTTGTATAAATAATTTATTATTTTCAATAATAATGTTACGATATTTGTTAAAATAAAAAGTTTCTCAACCATCTGTTGGGTTATTTTTTACATTTTTCAACTATACAGTTTTCTATTTTAAAATGAGGATTCATTTAAACAATGCAGATTCATCAGGCCTATTATATTTTGAACTAGTGGACCAGCAATGCTTCGCTATTGCTTGATTTAATTTAAAGGGTAGTTATTACATTGACTTAAGTACCGTAATCGAATTACAAAATGGTTTTATGCCACTTAAGAATATACTACATATACCACACAAAATTAGATTTATAGTTTGTAAACCTTAGATAATACAGTAAAACTTTTTTTTTTTGCTTTTGCCTAATCTAAAAAAAACTGATAGTTGTGAAGAATTGTAAAAAACCTGATTCTAAACTGGTTGCAAATAAACGTGTTTTGATTCATTGTAGGACTAACCTAAAATCATGTTCAGTTTTTGATCTAACACATCTGTTTTTTATATATTAAGTAACAAACAATGTTTGAATTAAATTAAAATATAGTAGCCTAAGCTTTTTTAGTTCATTTTTGTTTTTGTTTGCTTTAAGTTGGTCAATATAACCTAAAAAGCTTTTGGTTTTGAAGAATAATAAACTGATTATAAAATGCTGAGTAAAATTGGTTTGGTAATGAATGTAAACAAACATGTGTTACTAAGCATTTTATACGAACAGCTATTTGTGTGCACTATGATCTTGAGTCCATACAAAAGAGGCTGTTTAGTTTTTTCCGAATTTGAAACTTTTTCGGGAAACTTTTCAAAGTTTTCTTTGTATAAAAACCTAGTTCGGGCTATTGCGAACATTTCAAAACAAAAAATAGCTAAATTGGCCCAGCCGTTCTCAAGTGATGCGCTTACAAAGAACAGCAATTCATTTGTATTATATACTAGTGGACCCAACAATGCTTCGCTATTGCTTGATTTAATTTAAAGGGTAGCTATTCCATTTCATTACATTGACTTAAGTAATCGAATTGCAAAATGGTTTTATGCCACTTAAGAATATACTACACAAATTTAGATTTACTAGTGGACATGGCAATGCTTGATTTACCTAACCTAAAATTATATTCAGTTTTTGATCCAAAT
>JAGFPH010000044.1:104696-115901 GCA_018207615.1 Philaenus spumarius
CCAGCTTCTACTCACGTGAGTTTGCACCTCGATCTTGCGGTCTGGGGTTATGGACTGCTTCCCTTCGCTCGCAGCGTACAAACTCGGCTTTCGGCCTCGGGTCAGAAGATGCCTCCAGCTTCTACTCACGCGAGTTTGCACCTCGATCTTGCGGTCTGGGGTTATGGACTGCTTCCCTTCGCTCGCAGCGTACAAACTCGGCTTTCGGCCTCGGGCCAGAAGATGCCTCCAGCTTCTACTCACGTGAGTTTGCACCTCGATCTTGCGGTCTGGGGTTATGGACTGCTTCCCTTCGCTCGCAGCGTACAAACTCGGCTTTCGGCTTCGGGTCAGAAGATGCCTCCAGCTTCTACTCACGCGAGTTTGCACCTCGATCTTGCGGTCTGGGGTTATGGACTGCTTCCCTTCGCTCGCAGCGTACAAACTCGGCTTTCGGCCTCGGGTCAGAAGATGCCTCCATTGTAAAATTCCCACTTGGATTTGAACCGGACACTTTTATGGTATTTTACGTTTTTAATGATTTTGGGTGAACCAAGCAAGGCGTGAAAAACAAAATGTGCAGACTAATATCCTCCATTTATTTTTGCAGATAAAACCCAAAAAAAGTTTTATTGTAGTAAGAAAAATCTAAAAAAATAGTTACTTCTTGTCAAAAAACTTGCTTCCGGTTGATGGTTTTTTTTACTAAAGCACGTTGGTTTTGAGCGTCTTAGAAAACCAACGTGTGTAACAAATTTGGACTACATCGGACTTAAAATGCGGCTGTTAGGGTGCGAACACATATATATACAATTTTGAATAACACCCAAAAGTGTTCTGGGGACCATGATTGGTGCTCATTTACTACTCCCGACTTTAGGTCTTACCAAAAGGATCACTGCAATAGCTCATTTTTCCTATGGAAATTCGCTAAAAAACATAAACAAGTCCAATATAACACTTGACTAATAAACACTAAATAATCATTCATTTTGAAATATTATAGCCTAAGCCTAGAATCCTTTCCTAAAATTCTAATTTCTAAACATACTCAACTTAGTTTTCATTGGGAAACATAATACAACTTCATGGAAACGTGTCAATTCAGTGACCTTTTAATTTCTGAATGGCATGATCATGTTCGTTTAATGACAGGATCCTCTCTTTCACCTAGCCTCGAAACATTGCATACATCGGAAACACTAAAGCCACAAAATGAACAACAAACACATACAAATGAAATAAATATTAAGGATATTTCAAACAAATTAAAACATTTAAAACAAACTATACAACCAAACAAAAACAGATAAAAAATTCCACCAGTCAGTAAGAAATATGATTAACCCATGTAGATATTATAAAAACATAGGCCTACATCAGTCAAATTCTCAAACTCACATCCACTAGAACTAGCTCCAGATCCCGAAATTATTAAAACCAAAACCAAACCAATAACCTAAAGTTTTTTTTAACTAAACTTTTGTATACGTTACTACAGCCATAGATCATGAATAATAAATAGATCTTGCATCCATACGGGGGTTGTGTGCCGGAAAAAAGGTGTTCGCGAAAATAGTACATGATCGCGCCGCGAGGTAACGCTAGGGAGAAAGCATTGTAAGCATTGGTGTTTCCAACCAGCTTCCTTCGTTTCCCCAATAGATGGCGCCAAAAAAGTCGAATTTCCAGTGGAATAAAATATTGCATTGGATCGGAGTTCTATTAGGTTATCCAAATACAATGCTACAGCGGTACACCCGGTGCTTCACTACAGAACACGTTTTCAAATAAAATTACAGTAATACCAAAAAGGTTTTTTGGCAATGCAATGGAAACAGAAATATAAATTGGAATCGAATATTACAACTTGCACAGTCTTCTTAAATCAATGAATAAAATTTGTGCAAACTACGATAACTTTTAATGTCATAAATTTAATTTTTAAAACCTTAATCTGAATACATTGAATTTTGATTAAAGTAACACACGGGTTCTTAAATAAATGATTAACCAGCTTTATGAAATATTTACACGTTTTAGAAACTGTTGCTTATCTAATAGAATTATTTAATAAACACGCTTATTATCGGAGTTTTATGATAAATCCGCGAAATTCACTAAAAAGAAAACTTAGTATATCATTAGTGTAGTAAACGCGAACGTTTCGGAAAAGGCGGCAAAAACTATAGGCCTACATTTTGCTTGATTTAATTGTTGGGTAAAACAATAACAGCAGATAATTATTTTCATACGCGACTAAGGAAAACATAACAAACAAATTATTTTCATTACAGATCAAAATAACAAAAGTAATTTTGTAATAACTATATATTTAAATTTGTGTGTGTTTCTACAGTATTGCAAAGATGAGTCTAGTAAAATTAATGTAATATCCTAGAACACGTGAAGAGAAGAACTTTGCAAACATGAAAAATTCTGCTCAGCTCTATGCTAAATACGAATTTCGTTTTCTTCAAAGCGTGTTCTACAAATTTGACGAACTCTGCATTTTACCTGAATATTTTTAGTTTTCAGGGTTTGTGAATTGAATGAAAAAGGTTCTAATTCAAGAGTTCTAGCTGTTGAAACAATTTAATTTACAGCAATAGGTGTCATCTAAATTTTAATATCTGCTATTTTATACTTTTTACGTGGTCTAACTTATGACACCTCACGCAACAAATTTCCAGTGTTTAGCATATTGCTAAACATTTTAAACATTCACATTTACTGTAAATTAAAGGTGACTTATATAAACGAGTTCCAAAGCCTATGCGATGTTACAATAGATTATTTACGAGCTATTGCACTTAATTATATGTTTGGACATAAGTTAATAAACCCTCAAAACTATCACAATTAATTATTTTGCTAGATACATCTTGATACATTTTGATAGATGGAGAGGATAAAGGACGAAACTAGGCCTACTTATTTTTATTGAAAAGTACAATAATCATGAAAATCTCAATACACTAATATTTAAATAAAATTCACATCCATATTACTGTATCATCACTTTTAATTTGAAATTAATTAATTTATCGTTGAGTGGAATGCTTCATCTGATAAAGAGGCTTTATCATCTCATATCAGCTGTAATGTATTAGTTCACGTTGACGTCTACCAAAGAACTAATGTTATAATATTTCGTCAATATTTTGAAAATATGCTGTACTAGCATTACCCGTCGCGGCTTTGTCCGCAATCATAATAGTATTATTGAAATTAGGAAATGCTACTTATACCCAGTGCATATTGTTTATATATAATTTTAATTTCTAACATTAATTTAGATATAATTAATTTTATATTTTAAATTCTTTTGAGTTTAAAAAAAGTCAAAATTTCAAGTTTAAAAAAGTCGAAGTTATTTAAGATTATAAATACATTTTTACTCAGTAAAGTACAGTATTTATTAAAAAGTGTTAATCATATATTTCTTACATTCAAACTATAGCAAGTAAAGCTGCAACGGGAATTCTCATCTACAAAACATTTACATATTTTTAAAATTGAGTTTAAAAATGTACATAAAACTAAAAATAATATGTAAATGAGAATTATAAAAAATATATACACTTATGAAAAATGTAAATTTTCCTAAAAATAGACAAATAAATCAATATTAAAGTTTAAATTTAATTATTTCAAAACTTCTTTATACACTATGTTAGATGTTTTTCCTCCTGGTGACAGAATTACTAAACTTGATGGACTACTTGTTCTGGAACATCCAACATATAATTGTCCGTGTGAAATCAATCTTCTCTTAAATCAATTCCAGCTCTTTTTAATGATTGTCCTTGTGACTTATTAATTGTCATTGCGAAGCACACTTTAACAGGAAATTGAATTCTTTTGAAGTCAAAGGGATAGTCCGATGGTATCATAGGTATGCGTGGAATGAAAACTGATTCACCTTTGGCACTTCCAGTAATAACTGTTGCTTCAATAAGATTTTTCTGGAGGGCAGTCACACGCAGACGTGTACCGTTGCACAGTTTTGGAAGGCAAAGGTTTCTCAAAAGCATAATAGGTGCACTAACTTTAAGCGTTAAAACATGTGGTGGAAATCCAGGCGGGTTCAAAGAATTCAGGAACTCTGTTGGAAATTGTACTGCATCATCAACTTTTAAAGCTGAATCAACAGACATATATTGCATTTTTTCGAATTGTAATGAATTTAATAAAATATTATTAATTTCAGAAGTTGTGTCATTTTTTTAATGTCAAAATGGCTCTTTCGCATAGCCATTCAATCGATTTATCTTTGAGATTTTTAATGTCGGGATATATTCTCGATATCAGGTCTTCCAAAGTACTTACTACTGTGCCTAATCCTGTAGGCAAAGTAATCTTTCCTTCTGACCCTGGATAATCGCCGTTTCCAATTTGTAACAGGAGTTCAGAAAACTGCACAGCAGTAACATTTCCTCTTAAGTAAACTCTTAAATTTTTTGTGAGCGAAAGTTTCGTTATTTGAGGCCATAGATATGAACTCTTGATGCAAACTTCGACTTCATTGGCTCGAGTTCCTCTCGGTACAACTGGTAAAGTCTGACGAAAGTCTCCTGCTAAAAGAATTGTTACTCCACCCATCAAAGTATTCTTTGAGTTTATAATGTCTTGCAGACATCTGCTCAAAGCTTCGAAGCCTTTTTTATGTGACATTGAGCTCTCATCCCAGACAATCAGTTTGCAATCCTGTAAAATTTTTGCTAGATTTGATTGTTTATTGATATTGCATGAAGGAGTTGTGGTATAATTTAGATTCAATGGCAGCTTAAAGGCTGAATGTGCGGTTTTTCCTCCATCCAATAATGTAGCAGCAATACCAGACGATGCTGTTGCCAAAGCGATGTTATGGCTGCTTCTCACTTTAGCCAAAAGCAAGTTAATGAGGAAAGTTTTACCAGTTCCACCAGGAGCATCTAAAAAGAAAACTTTCCCTAAGTTGGATTCAACGCTGTCTAAAACTCGATCATAAACGATTCGTTGTTCATCTGTTAATGAGGCTTCGTTTTTCAATACAGTTTCATTCAAAGCAACAATATCATAATTAGTTTCTCTCACATAATCTTTGTTTCCTAAAATTTCACCAGATCTTTTTGGATTAGGTAAACCGTATTCTTTCATGTTTAGTCCACCTAAAGCTATAACAGAATCTTCAAGTAACTCTAAATACCTATTGTATACTAACTCTACTGATGGATTATTTTGTAAATGTTGTCCGTTCAATTGGTTCATAATATCTTCTGAAAGATCACCCTTAAATTTATTCCACAGACTCAATGCATCGGAGAGATGGCAAAATACCAGCATTACACTAAATAGTTCCCGCATTTTAAAAGGTGAGCGTGTTATTGCAGCTTCTTTTAAAGTAAACTCCCATTGCTGGTCATCTTCTAATAACCCGAGCGCCTTGCATGTTGCTTGGAAAGTAGGATACTCAATATGATTTACTGTTTTTAAATAAGAAAAGGATTTTGGGCCTCTAATGTGATGAAGAAGAAGACGGAGATGATAACACTCTACGTTATTGGGATGAATAGTGTATACTCTACCTAAAGCATGATCCTTTCTTACTCCTGGCCAACCTTCTACAGCTTCTCCTCGTTTACGCCGAACAAATTTTTTATTTTGCCATACGTAGTACGAAGGCACTTGTAAGTAATGTAGAGTTTTAGCAAATTCGTCATTTTGGCATAATTCGAAAAATGCCAAAAGAGTTGTTGTTGGTTGATGAATAAGTTTTTCATTTATATTATCCGCAGTAAAGTAAATACGTTGTCCATTTTCTAGATGAACATCAAGGTGAGTGACAGCTGGATACCTGTCATGAATTGAAAATCCTAAAATTCTCCAAACTGCTTCGGAACTACTTATATATCGACCACTTTCATACATTTTTATTTCATCTATCTCGTTTTTTTTCTCCATAGCAAATGCTGCTTGATCGTTGCCTTTAGTAATATATTTGCAAACGTACTTTATAGACTTTACAGAGCTGGTTATTTCTATATTAATATGGGCGTTAAAAGTACGTAACAAAACAGGGTTATAAGGTACTACCCATCGGTTGTCCAAATCTACTGATTTTATGTTCACCTTAAAACCTCCATCATCTGGCGATCGTCTTTTATATTTTGGATATCCATCTTCACCTCTTCGAGTTTATTAAAGAAGCATAGCCGGATAATACTTAGTGCAACGCCCATCTTTCATGCAAGGAGAGCTTTTATTCAAAATGCCACATGGTCCATGTATCATATTGGCCTTGACTATCTCATAAAGTAGTAGATCTTCATCAGGGTTTGGAATTTCAGCACATACGAATTTATCTATCATATTGGATGAAATTCTATCTTCCAACCATAGCAATATGTGAACATGCGGCAAGCCTCGCTTTTGCCATTCAACAGAATACATGTGACATCGAACTTTTCCAAACAGTTGGCCTTTAAACAAAAGATCTGTTAACTCTTTTACTTTACGATTGAAAACTCTTGCAATAATATCAGGACGATGATAATGTTTTTGCCCAGGTACGGTAGCAATGATTCTTGAATCTCCTTCCACTTTGGATTGCAAGTGAATGTTATAAATAAATCTGAACTTCCATAATGTCGGACGTAAGTCATTCCATCCTGACCCCGTTCATGCATATACCGAGGTCCTCCAGTAAAAGATGATGGCAATACTACTAATTTTACAAGTTGATCTGCTTGAACGTCTTGTCTTCCTATGGCGTCTTTTAAATGAATATAGTTATCTGCGGCCTAAGCCTTTTTTGTTGATATCTGATATAATTCAATTTTTCCGTCTCTATTTTGGCGTACATGTCAACTAAATACTGACTAAATAAAGCACCATAACGAAGCAAATAGTTATTTTCTCCTTCCCTCTCCATAATTCTGTAGGCATAAAAACAGGCAGCAGATACATTTTTGTTCAAAGGAAGTTTTATTGTAGGATCACATTGTGAAATGTCTATTGAATATCCATCTTCTCCGTGGCAAAACATTAGCGGATATTGTAGTGCATCATAAGATCTATGAAGTTCACTGATACGTTGTAGTTTATTATCTTGGCTTTGAATGACAATATCCCGCTTTTCGAACTGCTGTCCAACTATTACCAAAGCTACCTCATTAGATGTGGGAGCATTGTAACAACCTCTATGAGCGTTGGCAGGCTTTCTGTCTGCTTGAATCACTATTTGAAAATGTTCACAATTCTCCGGTACCTTATCTATAGTAGTTTTTAAATCTCTAATGTACTTATTTTCACTATGAAGCATATCTTGCAGCTGTTTAACTAAAAATAGTTAGACATCTGGATAGTTCGAGCACCTAAGTCGAGCTTTCTTTTTCATCTTCACCAACAAAATAGATTTGCAAAAATTTAGCCTCTTCTTCTGAATGTGGGAGCAAGCTTCCATATAAATGGTAAACTTGGCCTTGCACTTTAAAAGTTGGCATAAAACCATCTTCAACAATCTGTTTAGCACCAAAAGATGTCATCTGAAAGCAACCGTTGTACCGCCTAATGCGATCAATGAAGTGGCTTTGCTCAGGGTGTTCACCAATAAGTAAATTATATAGTGGTTCTGGTGGAGGTTGCAAAGGGGTGAGCTGTACTTTACCAGAACTACAGCACATACCAAGTGTCTTGCCTTTCCATTTAAGAGCATGGCAAAACCGACATTTTTCACTCATGATACCAATGTCATTTTTATAAACTATATTAGGATCATAGGCCAGACCAGAAAGTTTTTTATTTTTCTATAGGGTATGCGCAAACGAATTTCTGCCCGAAATCCTGGATTATTTCGATCATATAGATTTTGGGATGCTCTATGAACTTCAACATGATTGCTTTGATACTTAGCTGCTGCAGCTCTGTGGACTTCTGGGCGATTGTTTTGATAGGCAACGGCTGCTGCTCTGTGCACCTCTGGGTGATTATTTTGATATTTAATTGCTGCTACTCTATGCATTTTTGGGTGACGCATCTGATATGCAGCTGATGTACATCTATTTAAATCGGGGTGATCATCTTGATACTTTTCCACAGATATTTGATTACCTTTCGGGTTGGTTTGTTTATACTTTTTCACAGCTTGAATATTTTGATTTTTTCGTGTTCTGTTTGTGTACCTAGCACGACGCTTTTTATTTTTGACATAAGTAGTTAATGTAGAATTTTGTGAAACATTGTCTTTGGAAATAGGCAAATACACGTCAAAATTACCACTATTAATATTCCCACTTAGGCGCAATCTTTTTACGGGGAATGTGTCTGTACCAAATTTTGCATAAAGATTATTATTATAATAAACTTCAAACAAAAATGGAAATATCTCACCAGCGGCAACCAATTCGCAATAACCAGCATATACTGAATGTTGATTCATTTCACGTACATACTCCACAGAAGTTGAAAAATTATCGCCATTAGAGTTATAAGACATTTCAGCAAAGTTATTCCAATTTTCAGCCACATACGTAACAATTGTTTCTCGTAGCTCCTGACACCTTTCTTGGGTATTAAATAAGAGAAAAGAAAGAGCTCGAAAAAGGCAGGCCCCATCTCCAATGATAGATACAACAGTTTGGGGTATTAACATCTCATTGGCATTAATCTCATCTATCAACATGTTTTATCACTTTGTTGAACAAAAAAAGTAACTTCATTTAGTTCATTGTATAAAGTTATATAGTACTGTACTATAAATTATTTGTACATTTACCTTAATTATACCGGTTAATTTTAGTAATATACAAACTAAAATTGGTTTTGCTGTTCCAGTAAATGACAATTAATTTTTCCTAACAAAATTGTTTTATTTAACTATTATAACTTTGGGTTGATTTCACTAACTACTTAATTGGTATACACTTAAAACTCGAAATTTTTTTGTAAAATGCACTATTTATATTCATTTAAAAGCACAATGTTTGGGTGTATCCCAGTAACATATTTTGTAGAATTTGTTTGTAATATTATTTCTCCATTGTGTGACTTCACTGGAACATTTTCTTAGTTCTCGCTTTGATACAATATTTCTGATGAAACAGTGATGTAATCATTCTTGAGAGGATGTTAAAAGTTAGAATTTAAACAAATATATAAATAATTATACAATAGGCCTACACATATTTCATGTAAGCTGTAACACTGAGCAAATAAAAAAAATGTAGGCCTAAAATTTGTTAATTTGGTTGCTATGGTAATAAATCTAAATACTTTCAAGAAACATGTGTTAGTTCAGTATAGGCCAAACATAAAATTGTGTTAAGTTTTTGATCCAAATCAGCTGTTTATTCATAATATGTAACAAAAGATGTAATTAGCCTATATTACAGTTAAACTTTTAAATTGACTTTTCCTTTGTTTTTATGTAAAGCTAGGCATACACGGTCCGATTTGTAGGACGACCGAGTTGGACTGCAAGTTGGATGCGTTTCACCACTCACGATCCAACTTACCATCCAACTTACGTTTCCAATTAACATTAACAGCTGATTTTAAACTTTGAAGCAATTATTTATTTTTCTAAATTTTAGGCTAGGTTTTTATTAAAATGTTGACCTGAGCATTGCTGGTTCTTTTAACCTTTATTAGGCCTATTTATAACTGATGTTATAACATAAAATAATTTCATTTTGGACATTTACGATCTTAGTTTTGAGGTTATTATTAATCCTACATCTATATTATAAAGAAAATATAACATAATTATGTGTATAGAAAGTTCTAACAGGTTTGGCGTGCGAAGCACGCTGGGGTATCCCTAGTAGGTAATAAATAAAAAATATACACATTGATTTACATTATTCAAAACGTTCTCAAATTTTCAACTCCACGACAAGAAATCATTCCAATTCAGTCTTCTTTCCTTGTAGGCCTACATAGTGGTAGTTTTATAAAAATGTACAGCAATTACTATATGCAAATAATTAGACTAAACAATTCCCTATATTTTGTCAGTATACTTACAATCACTTATTTTTTTAAATATAGTAGACAACCGCCTATATTTTTTTCAGTACCACGTATAGAAAATAATTCCTATATATTTTCAGTATAGTAGACAATCGCCTACATTTTTCAATATAGTAGACAATCGCCAATATTTTTTCAGTTTACTAAATAATCACCTTTATTTTTTTATTATACTAAACAATCTACTATATTTTGTCAGTATACTTTCAATCGCCTACATTTTTCAGTACCTATACTAAACAATCACCTATATTTTTTAATATAATAGACAACTGCCTAATTTGTTTTAGTGTATAGTAAACATTCACCTATATTTTTCAATAGGTTAAGAAATTATTTTTGAACTATTGTGACGCGAAGATGCTCAAAAACATGTCAGTTTGCAAAAATTGCATCACTTGTGTTCACAAACACCTATTCTCCCGGTACAATTCAATAAATTCCAAAAATCCTTTATTATCCATTATTATAGAAGTAAAAATTTACAAAGTATAGGGGAAAAGGGAAGATCAACATCAAAAAGGAGAAAGTTTAAAATGACAATCGGACGATCACCCCATTCACAGTCCGATTCCGTCGGAAGTTGGAAGTCGGATCATCTTGTAGTCTGATCTGGGACTCCGATTTGTACGATTATCCAACTCGTCGTCCATCAAGCCCATTCACGCTCCTACATCGGACATCGGACATTGAATCGGACTACAAACAACACCACCTATAATACATTATATTGTATTATAGGTGGTATTGCTACAAATCGGACCGTGTATGGCCAGCTTTAATTTTGTTAACCTAACCTAAAATTAGTAACCTAAAATTAGTAGTTGGTTGTGCAAAATAATAAAAACAAAATTAGCAGTTGTAGGGTATTTTTTTCAAGTGATTTTTTTATTTTCAAATAATTGTATCAAAAATTTAAATTTCATAATTTGTAAATTTAAATCATTAAAATAATAGTCTAATATTATGTTAGTTGGTTGCTATGGTAATAGATATAAAAAGTATTCAACAAACCATGTCTTGGTTCACTATAAATAGGCCACTCCTAGAATTGTGTTACTAATTAATTTACTAAGTATTTGATTTGAATCAGCTGTTTTATCTGTTATAGGGATGGGAGTGAACCCCAGTATTTTAATCATTTTCAACCCTTAAAGTCAATATTTTGCAAAATCCTTTCTTAGTGCGCCTCTACATAGTGTTATTAACGTT
>JAGFPH010000044.1:140901-172445 GCA_018207615.1 Philaenus spumarius
TTAGGAGTTATTAAACCGGTCCGGGACTTTTGGGACAGTCTGTATATCAATTTAGCGGGAACTATATATCGTAGCCACCTTCACCACTCGGAGCCTCGCCCCTTGCACCTGCTCGTGCAGCTCACCGCCAACCATTCACTTGCTGAAATCGTAGTTGATGCCTAACTTTTGAATTTCTGTACACTTAATTAAAAATCACCTATGGTCAGGGCCGTAGTCAGCTTTGACGGGCCCCGGGCAAAACTGATTCGCTGGACCCCTTTCGCAATAAAATGGTTCTAACAATCCCTTGTGCCGTTGTAGTTTACCTTATAACTTCTGATCCGCCGGTCGAATTGTTGCGTTTAGGGATACCGGTATGCATTCAAGCAATCCCATTGAGGGAGTCAGGTATTAACTAATTCAGTTTGGTTTTAGTGGCTGTTGGGTAAATTCTCATTACACTTTTGGGATGGTGAATAAAATAAGTCCAACAACAAATATTTTTCTAATAAACATGTTGATATTATATATTTGAAGTTTGCAGTGTTTTAAAAATATTAACAGCACAAAATTTAGCATACAAATTTAAGTTACATTATACTTTAATTCTATTTGTACCAAATTTACAGTTAAAATGAAAATTCAAAATAGAAAGTTATATACTGAAACTAACAGGAAATTTAATGAAAAATAAAAAGGATTTTTCTAAGTTGACTCTAATTCATGTATAAACCCATAAAGATTGCAAAAACTAACGTTATAACATCAGCAGCTTTCTTTTCTTATGTGAAGGCTTAGTGATTTTTGCATGGCCCGCCGGACCCCTCTAAAGCCATCTGAGGGCCCAGGCCATGGGCAAATGACCCGGGAAAACAGGTCTGACGACGGCTCTGCATATGGTTGAAAATATATTAATAAACTGCAGGCCACTTGTACACGCATGATAAAAAATGGGCCTCTCACTTAGTAATTTTTTCAACACTACCTCCTCAATCTCGTTGATTGAGCAGAATGAGGAAAATTTGGCAGGATACTCATGCGGCTGACAAGGTCGCCGCTTGTATCGTAGCAACCTTTGCCACTTTATGCCACACAGCTTGCACCTGCTTGTACCGCTTGCCGCCAACCGCTAGCTGCCAACTTATTTTCAATATGTAGAAGATACCATGATTGTGAAATATGGTCTGTTATCCCACGTATTAATACGAGAAACCTCAAACCCACTGAAAATGCTCAGAGATAAAACAGTAAAATCTTAATCATGTGCTTAAGTCACTGAGAAAAATTACGACAATTTTATTCAAAACAAGCAATAGTTCATGCTTATAATAGTCATGCAATTATTTTGCTATATGACAATGCTCGGCCCCATGCTGCTGGTGCTACAATATAGGTAGATCACAGATTTTAGTTGGGAACAAATCAATTCCATCGTACAATTGATCGATATAGAGTGAATATAAATGCCGATGGAACCAATAATAGCATCGAAAAAAGCCTTGCAAAGTGTTTGTAATTATTGGTGGCACTGTTCTTTAAACAGATAATAAACTAACTGGCCTCCACATACTTATTGGAATGCTCCTAGTATTTTAATTATTTGACATAATTATTACTTTGATTGATTATAATAATTTTATTGTATGACTTTACTGTTAAATATGACAACAATAATAATAATTCAATATAAATATATTTTGCTTGTATTGTGTAGTATGGAATACAATTAAATTATTAATACTTATTTATTTACAGATTCTAAAAAAACTCTAGGTTTACATGGAAAATGTTACTAGTCAGAGTAAGTGTGCTCACTTTGTTTGTGGCAGTAACCTATGCAGATGTAAAACCAGATGCAATACTCAATACAGCTCAGAAACGACATGATGATGACTGTAATTGTGAATCTATAGGTAATTTATTTTTAAATACCATGTGCAAATTGTTTTTTTGTGTTTTTTTTTACAGAACTTAAGCGTTGCATTATTTTTAATATTATAGAATTTTATATGGAAGTCATATTTTAACTTCGAGCATATTTATATATATGCTAAAATGTCACAAGTGTACCATAAAATTTAAATGCTATGGTTAGTTATTATATATCATAACTACAAATCTTCTAAAATCAGAAACTGATATAACATTTGTTGTTCAAATTTGTCTAAGAAAAGAAGCATTTCAAAAATGGGCAATTAAGATTTTTTAAATATAGAAAAACTTATCAATCATTTTGAATATTTTGATGAAGAGTTGCAAGAATTTTCAAAATTGTATTTAGTCAAATTTAACTAGGCCTAATTAAGTTAAAAATTCAACAACTTTTGAGGTTTCATGTATTTATTTTGTATTTACAAAGTTTTGTTTATTATTTAATAAACCAATAAATTCATAAAATATTTCTTCTGTCCAGGTCCTTGGAAACCTGTATTTAAACCATCTCCAATAGTACATTCAGAACTTCCTGAACACCGTCAACATATATTTGACATATATTCAACCAGATCTGATCTAAAATTAGTCCCTCATATTCTTGTACCTGTAGTAAATCCAGTTGCTTACACTTTACACCACGACTTTGGTAGTCAAGAACAACCTGAACTCAAATATTCTCTCCTTGATTCATCAGTAACAGAATCTACTGATATCAGTGGCAAACCTATCATAAAATGGGAACATTATGGAGATATCAAACAGATATCTTTCAAATATAAGGGGGGTTCTCCTAAAAACAATAAAAATAAACCATTGGATAATCATAAACTGGAAGGAGACACACCTTTGACTGATTCCCATGAAAATACTTTTAAAGAAACACATTCAAAAGAAGAAGAAGAACATAATAACAGCAAAGAAAACTATCACAATGAAGACAGTGAAGGTGATACCCCATGTGAAGAAAGTAATGAAGATGATGAAAAGTATTTTAATAGTGAAAGTTTCTTTGATGAAAATATGAATTCCCAAGAAAACTTGGATGTGGGTAAAGATTTTGGTAGTTTGAAAGATTTATCACTAGAAGACAATTTTTCTTCTGCTTTTAATGGTCAAAGTCATTCAGAAGAACATAATTCAGAATTACCAAAATATGATTCTACACCAAAAAAACCTGCCACTTCTTATGCATCTATTTCTTCACTGTTTTCAGGAATAAAAACAAGCCACTACAACAATGATCTGAACATACAACATGCACCTCCAGTGAAATCTTCATACAGTAATACATTTACTAATTTTAATGGTCATGGCCATGCAAATTTTGTACATCATGATAAACCTAATTGGTTTAAACATTTAAGCCCAGAGTTTAATAAAGGCAAACCAAACAAATATCAAGTAAAAATAAAACCATACAGTGTTTATGAACACCAACCAGAAGAAATGAGATCTTATGGTTATTCAAAATATTCAGACAGTGTTGAAAATTACTATCCATTAAATAAAGAATATTTACTTGGTGATTTCTGGAAAAATGCAAGAAAAATGGAAAAAATGAAGCCGCCACCTTTGGGACAAACTCCAACATGGTTTATGAAAGTTAAAAACAAAAAACCAAGAACAATAAGTTTCAATAGAGGTGATTTAATTAGTAGTAACAAACCATTTAGTTACGTGTATATAATTAAAACTAACAAAGAATCCAACCCAGTTTTCATTAACCATAAGTAAAATAGAAAATGTGTTTCTTAACATGTATTTCACATCACTTTTCTACTGTACTTAAATAAGAAGTACATTTGGAAAGTAGCTCTTTTGAAAAGCATTAAGTTTTTTTAAGTATTTGAGAGAATTAAAAATCTTTAATGCAAAGCTATGACAAAATATATTCAAATATATTTTTGAAATAGGTATGAATTATTTAAAAACACTTCACTCTATTTTTATTTAAAAAAATAATACTCACTTAAAGAAAGTTGATGGAAATGTACATTATAATAGAAGTTTTACAACATTAATCCCAATGCCCAAGTCCCAACTTTTAATATTTTCACCAAAATGTAATTCTTAGAAAAGAAATTATACAAATAAATTCCTGGACCTAAACCAGTGTTAATAATATAAAAGTATTAAAATTTACAGTGGAATTAAGATGGAAGATAAAATGGTACTCGTGTATTATCAATAATGTAGACCTAGTTATTTTTCAAATGAAACAAGGGAATAATATTTAGACATGTTTCATTAAATTCATATTTATATTACAAACTATCCGGTCTATTTTAAATGTGAAACTTATACAGACTACCTTAGGTTTTTTTCAGAATTCAATCTTTAAAAAAATTATACTTTATCAACATTATACTTGTACCTGTAATTTTGTTTTAAAGTAATACTAGCTGACCCGTGCGAATATTTCGCAAGTTCGGAGTAGGCCTACATTTACCTGATTTAACACGTTGATTTAATTCAGTTAATTAAGTTTATTTATTTACATTGGTTTATAAATATCAGTTTCCCTATACAATCTTACAGTGTAAACAATCTAACTAACAGCTGTCATGCTAGTTAAACAGATGGTTAGTAGATGGCGCCTTTCATTAGGAACATACAGACTATAATATAAAAGTTTTTTAAATAAATTTTTGTTATTAAAACATGAATTTTAAGCTGTTTGTCTATTTTTCCCGTGTAGTGGTTAAGGAAAGCTTTAAAATGATGCCTCATTCATGTAATTTGATGATGTATTAAGGAAGTTATGGCGTACCGACAAAAAAATAGTCTTGAGAAATAATATATGCGATATGTTATTGTCTTTTTTTGTTTGTAATTAAAATGGACCTAGTGTTATAACTCTTTCTTTATTTTCTAAAAAAATACATACTGTATCTAAATAATAACTATTGTAATAATATATACAAATACTTAAAAAAAAAAAATACTTTGGCTTTTTTTAAATAATACAAAAAAGAAATAATAAATTTTTCAATCATATCTCCGTTATTATTTAAACTACAGAAAAAATGAGAACGATTTTATTTGTCATTAAAAATGAAAACTTTTTACCTCTTGTGAATTTTTTTAAAGTTAATGGTTTTTTGAGATATGCAATATAAAACATTTTAAACAGCCGCCATTTTGAATTGCGAAGTTGAAAAAAGTAATTAAAGCTTTTGAAGTTGCCTGTTATGTTATAAAACTGTGTAAAAAATTAAAAGTAATTCAATCCATTTTGAGAAAAAAATTTACAAATGAAAAAACAAAATCATTGTTTTGTAGAAAACTAGATACTTTTAGACATTTAATAATTATATTGTGAATGGCCTTTGGCCCAGAAACAAAAAGTATTGGTAGAGAATTCTGAAACCTTTGAGAATAATACCGTACGGTACTAAATCAATGTTTAATAATTAATGGTTAAAGTTCATTTTCTTACTTTAATACCTGCTTCTATAATTTCCTAGTATGGATCCTAATTTATGAAATTTTAAATTTATTTATTAAAAAACAAATAACTAACAATAAACAGTTATTTTACTTTTATAGACTATAAAAACAAAGTGTTGTAAAACATCATAGCAATATATTTAAACAATTACCTAGGGTCATATAGGGCCTACTTATATTTAACCTAAAGTATTAGAGATGTGATAAATTATATTAAGGATGAATTAGAAATAGGCCTAATAATAAATTAATATGTTTAATTGAAGTGAATTGTGGTTGTAAATTGTTTTTATAAAGTGTTTATATTTCAAATACACAAATTTTATATAAAAGTCTTGTTTTTTCTTGTTTCTTACAAATACATACTTAATACAAGTATATAACCAGTTGTTTAGTTGAAATAATAACTTGACATTGAGAAATCTTCTACTGTACACAATAATATATATATATATATATATATATATATATATATATATTCATTTTTTTTACTAAAAACGGATATTGTGGATAAGGCAAAAAGCGTGAAATCACATTTTTCGTGGGCCTTCTTTGTTTTGCCTGAAGCACCCATGTTTTCATCCGAATTTGAACCAAGGACCTTGAGTTTTGGAATCAGGTTCGCTAACCTCTTAGCAAACAAGGTAACCGAAATACTGTACAATGCTACATCGAAAGACTTGTATAAATCTGTACAGTATTGTCTCTGCTGACTCAACAAAATTAACTGAAAGACTATATTTTTGTATGTTCAATAAAGTTAAATTAGATTTGAAAATGTTTGACCTACGTAAACAATAATAAGCGTGCACTTAGTTGTAATTGATTGAATTTAGCAAACTTCTCCAATTAACATAAGATTATTTGTTATAATTATTTCAATAAAATTTTAGATACCGTTTAAAAAAAATAATAGCCTACTAAAATGACAGAAAATGAAACATTTAAGGAAGCAAACCTGTGCACATACAAAATTTCTGTTACCATTTAAATATTAGTGAGTTTACTGGCCTTATTATTAAGAATAGTTATAGAATTTGTTTAACTAGAAGTTAAATACTATTTTCAGTTAATTTGATCACAGTTTAAAGCCTAAATTCTTATCAAATTAAAAGGTGTGGCTTTAAATTTAAAGAAATTTCAAAATATACCTATATTAAACTGATTTATATACCATAAAATAATTGTATATTTATAATAATTCATAATGACTATAATCAGAATATTATTATTAAAAGAAGTAAATTTTTATTTAATTTTGTAGATATTTTGTACTTTTGTATCGTGGCATAGTGCAACACCAAATGGTATTTTTGACAAGATTTTGAAAAATTATACAAATTAAAAAATGTTTGTAGAAAAAAGCGGGAGAAAGATTATTTAATTGTTTTGTTGTCTTTATGCCTAATTAAGTTCAGCTGTATATTTAAAATCTACATGTCATATCCATAGCTAAAAATCTTTAGGTAAAACAAAAATGGTAACGTAAAGAGTGAACATATAACGCATATAAACATATAAACGCTCCATTAAAGATAATCCTTCCAACAATGGAAGGATAAACATATAATCCAACTCTAAATAACCTTGAAATTATTAAATAGTTTTCGTATTAATTTAAGGAATAACGGTGAAAGTTACAAATGTTAAAAATGTACATAAAAGAACAAATAAATATTTTTTATTACTGAGTACAAAATTTCATAAGATACAAATACTTTTGGCACATTTACATCCTAGTATTTACTATTTATGAAATTACTTAAAACAATAATAGTTTTGAAAACCTAATTATAAATAAATGTATTATCCTAACATCAATCTGAATTTATTAACTTGACTTTTTGTAAAGCATTGTGCATGATTTTCTTGTTATTAAATTCAAAGAGCATCGATGTCTTGAACTAGTGTCTGCTGGTGTTTGAAAAAAAACAAAGTTTCGAAATTAAAAGTAGGTCCTATAAGTACCGGTTCTTAAAATTGAGGACAATATCATATACTTGGAAATAGTTTATTGAGCCTTATTTGATTTACTCTGTAACTAAAAATGGAAGTAGTGTGTCATCTAGCTTGCTAACAATTGAAACTTCTAACATAAAAGGACGCAGGAGCATACTTTAAAGGAGCTTCTGTATAACACAACTTCCGTTTATTAATAAATTATTCTAACTGACAGAAAGTAAAGTAATTAAGAGCAGAATATAGTAAAGTTGAGAATCACAGTAAATAAAAGAATTATATTTACTTTACCCAAGACTTGATTTCATTAGATATATCGTAATTTCATTAAATTTGGGTAATACACAAGAAAAATTTATAGGAAGTTCAAACTTGTAACCATTGGATTAAAAGTAAAAAAAAAATAACTGAAAATCGTTTGTTATAAAACATTTTTCTTTGAGATACAATAAATCATCTCATCTCAGATTTTAAGAAATTTGTGGCTATAAAACTAAAGAATTTTAAGTCTTTGTCAAAAAGATTCTCTAATTATCTTCTCAAAGTAGAAATCATTAGTAAAGTGGTCAATATGTAGAGAAGAGTTTATTTGAGTCTTTATAATAAAGAAAATTAATCACATTGAATAATAAGAAGGTTGTTATTTATATATCAATATTTAATCCAGCATCCTTTTAACAAAGTGATTAAGTTAAACTACCATGTTTATTATATTTATTGATTTGTTGGTTATATCATGTTTTATTATCATCCCTTAATATCAACATAGCATTCAAATTTTGTCATGGTTTTTATATCACCTATTCTAAAAATTATACTTTTGATTTTATCTTTTATAAATTCTGGTAATACATTCCCATATCCTTTACACAATAATCTTAGTTGGCCTCTTTTGAATGTGTTGTTTAAGTAGCACTATAAATTAGGGTTAAAACAGTTATTAAAGAATAAAACAAATACTTTTTCTTCTTAATTATATAAACAGTAATATTTAAACATTAGAAGAGGAATTCTTTCTTTGTCTACCAGGGACCGGTTTAAGCGGTGGTCGTGTTAAAATAGCTTCATGCAAAGACTTTGGGCGCATGGTATTAGTTTCAAACTTCCTTTCGACTGGTATTGATTTCATAACAAATTCGTAATCATCATATTTATTTGATTCATTCTGAAGAGGAGGTTGGGAAAAATAAACTTCTTGTGGATATGGTGGAATTTCAGGATCGTATGGTTCCGACCCTGAGTCAGATTGAAGTCGTATAAATCGATCTCTCAACTCTTGACTTCCATCAAACCCTAGATTTTCATTTCCATCCGGAGAACTACGATTTTTTCTAACATACTGCAGAGGGAGAGGTGGTGGAAGATTGTTATTGGACATTGCATATTCTCTTAGAGATCTTGTTGTTCTTTGCTGTTCTATTGCAGGCCTCATTAAACTTCTGTCGGATCTTTCCTTTACAGTTTGAGAATTAGCATTGAAAGCTAAAGATGGCCATCTTGCGAGTGCAGAGTACTCAGGAAATTGAGAACCATACATCGAAGGCGTTCTTACATATGCTGGACTAAAACAATAATACACATTTTTAGTACTTTTAGAAAATATGAGTACATATTATATCCAAGCCATAAAAGATTTATAGTAAAATTAATTTGGAAAAAAAATATTTGAAGTTGAAGCTATGACCTATTTGTAATAATAGTGATTTACTAATAAGACTTAAGACTAATAAGACTATTTATTTTCTATTAGGCTCTGTACAGTGCAACACAGGAAATGTAACGTAGGTCAGGTGGTACAGGACTAGAACTGATAAATAACAGTAGGCTATTGTTTATTAAATGTGTACTTACCTCAAATAACAAGATAAAATCTTAGCTAACTTTTACAAAGATTAAAATATTGATATTGAAAAGCTATCTTTACTCTACAAACCTTTCAAATGGAATAAATATACCAAGAGTTTGTAGCCAAGTAAATTTGTGAACAATCTAGGTTGATCAAAAAGAAAATTTCTCACTATTAATTCTTTTAATGATGTAAAGTAAGCCCACAAATATTAGTTTATTGGAGACGTTAATTTAATAATTAATAAATATGCTGATTTCTTTTTAAATGGTTTACGGTATGATGGTTATAAATTTTCAAACAGCTCAAATGAAATTTTACTAGGTATATTAATTTTTTTAAATTTCAATACTTTATTAATTCTACAGGGATTGCTTCACGGTCTAATCTACTGGGGTTTTGTGTTTTACTTATAAATATCGAGCGGAGCTCGTAAGATCTTCTGCGCTCCCACACCTTCACATAGACTCGTCCACTACTTAATTATGTTACTCCTACTCCTCCCAGAGGCTTCAGTTGGCAGCTGTACTGCAATTGTTCCAACAACTTTCCTTTCCACCATGAGCGACCCTTTATGTTAGTGACATTTGTGTTTGTGTTGTTAAGAACAATATTCTGTGTTACTGCCGAGATGAATAGAATTGAAGAAGAAAGTCTTTTAAATCTTTTAAATTGTGTTGAGAGAGAAGAAAAGCAAGAAGAATAAAGAGTTCTGAATCCAGGTGCTTGGATATATGAAGTTTTCTGTAAACCCTTAACAGATTGGACAGTTTTTCAACAAATGAGCAAGCATATTTTGTAATCTATAAGTTATATCTAGTACAAATCGATATATGTACTTCTATATGGATTTGTAGATATATGGGTTTATATGAATTTTAGTGTAAATTCTATATTTTCGTTTGATATAAGGAAAACCTCATTTAGTGTTCATGGGCTACAGCTATAGGTCGTTTCTGTGAAATATGTACCATTGTGCCGATTGTCTTAGTGCATTTAGCTCAGCCAATAGAGCAAAAAGAAGGATAGAGTTTTGTTATTGAATTGAACAGCTAGCGACATCCACAGTGACGGGTAGCACATAGATATGTAAAATACAAAAACTATCAGGCAAGGAGCTTTTGCGCATTTTGTGTAAACAAAAATTAGGACTTTTTGGGTTTTGTAAATATTATAAAAAAAGGATAACTGGTTGACGATACTGCCAGAAAACCTACAAATGGTTTTTAAAGAACCTGATTGGACCATTTTTCACCGAGAAAAGTCGGAAAAACGCTTTAAAATTATAATTTTTCAAAAGTTTAAGCTTTGTTAATTAACAATATTAAGGCCAGATCTTTCGGAAATGATTGTTTATTATGTGTACTTCAAACAGGAAGAAGATGAAATTTGTCGCAATTATAGTTTTTTCACAATTATAGTTTTTTCACAGTTGCAGTATAAAAAATTTAAGCCATTACCTTGCATATTGCGCCCAATTAACCTGAGTGGCCCGATTTAAATTTACCAAACGGATTCTGAAAGTAGATATTAAAACTTACAATTCATATATCTATAATTTTTTAATAAGTTTGACAAAGTATGAAAAAAATGCTTCAAAACATATTGCGAAATGCGTAAATTTGCAAGAGGCAGTGGTAATGGGGGAAACAGCAGCCTGATGCGAGCAACGTGCCGTTCTCTTCTCAGCATTATGCAAGACAATGGCCTAAATTGTTTATACTGCAATTGTGCAAAAACTACTAATGCTACAAATTTCATCTTCCGCCTGTTAGAAGTATCGTGATCCAAAGTCCAAATGTATTGTTATTTTTCTTTATAAAAAAAGCGCAAAAACTCCTAGTAATTTTTGTATTTTGTATATCTATGTGCTAACCTTAAAGTCACTGTGGACGTCGCTTGCTGTTAAATTCAATAACAAGAAAAATTTCTATTGGTTGGGCTAATTGTTTTATGAAGCGGGCCGCCTTATGGAACTGTATGACTTGAATAAGTGAGAACTTTGTTGCTTGTTTTAAATTTAGTGAAACAAAGTGGATTTAAGTATCGTGTTGTGGAGTTATTGATTTTAGTACCGTTCCTGTTAACTATTTATAGGCCAGTCGGTAAAGGTCAATTTAGACCAAAAGTACCAGTAATTTGCAATACGGCTGAATTTTTTTTTATAAGTACATTAAAGTATGTAGATTAACATAAAAAAAAGTTTACCAGTCTATCGATTTCCCAAAGTCGAAAAAAAAAATCGATTATCATTTTTTTTTTCGATTATCCTTAATATTTTGAGCTGAGATGAAGATAGAGGAAAATAAAAAATACCACCGTGTAGGGGAGGTATTTTTCAACAAAAAAGGATATATGTATTTATTTCGTCCGAGCAATGGTTTGTCTGGAAAAAATTTGATAATGCAGGTATGTATTTTGCAGCCGGGGAAATCACTAAAAGGGGACATCTTATTCATATATGAAGCGTTGGCTCATTCTAAATCGGCCGAATTTTAATATATCGAATTGAAACTTGACATAGGAGTTAAAATATATATTTTAAACATTTATGCTGAGTCTCAGCTTGTTATCTTGAAATTTACCCGATTTAGAGCCACTTGACTTATTAATGGGTTTCTCGATTTTAGGAGTACCGGACCCAAAAATTCATTTTAAACAGCTCCAGTTTAGAAAATTTTCAAAATATCAACCTGAAAGTTTTTTTACAAGTTAAACATATAGATTCAAACAAGATCAAGGAGTATAAACCTTTTTTTATCATTTACTTTTCAAAGCACAAGTAACTTAAAAAAGTATAATTTTAGACCTTTTTAGATTTTTCATCAAAACGCTTGAGTTAATCGGCTGCAGATTAGTCAATTTTTTAAATATAGTTTTAAAAATAATTGTAGCAAAAAACAATTGTGTTTTTAACTTCTGTACAAATTTTTAAATCGATATGTTCAAAAATGTCGAAAATGGAGTCGTTGAATCCAAAAGTGTTATAGTTAAAACGAGATAGGTAAAACAGAAGACCATTTTCAAGCGCCTCGTTTTTAAAAATAACATTAAAAAAATCGTTCATACTTACTAAGAATATTTATACTGGTGTACTCAAGTTGTAAAACAAATTTGATGTTGATATTCCAAAAATTGACGAAACTGAAATAGATTGAAATTAGTTCGTGAGTCCGGTACTAGTAAAATCGATAATCGAAATCGACTCCTAGATCGGGTAATTTTCAAGATAACAAGCTGAGACTCAGCATAAATATTTAAAATATATATTTTAACTCCCATGTCAAGTTTCAATTCGATATATTAAAATTCGGCCAATTTAGAATGAGCCAACGCTTCATATATGAATAAGATGTCCCCTTTTAGTGATTTCCCCTGCTGCAAAATACATACCTGCATTATCGAATTTTTTCCAGACAAACTATTGCTCGGACGAAATAAATACATATGACCTTTTTTGTTGAAAAATACCTCCCCTACACGGTGGTATTTTTTATTTTCCTCTATCTTCATCCCAGCTCGAAATATTAAGGATAATCGAAAAAAAATGATAATCGATTTTTTTTCGACTTTGGGAAATCGATAGACTAGTAAACTTTTTTTTATGTTAATATACATACTTTAATGTACTTATAAAAAAAAATTCAGCCGTATTGCAAATTACTGGTAGTTGTAACCTATACCGACTGGGCTATTAATAATTAGTGTTTATTTTATTCTCTAATCTGTAAGAAACTCTTGCTCTTTCAAGACAATATTTATGGAATAGATAGAAATGCATTAAAAACAATTTCATAAAGTTTTTATATTTTTAATTCCCCAGATCTCGGTAATATTCAAAAATTCTCGGTAATGTTGTTTTTGACTACTTATAACCCCTCCCAAAATGAAATCCTGTATCCGCCCCTGGAACACAGTGTCAAACATAAAATGTGTTATGGTGTTGTCTGGAGTTTTGTATAGATAGTGAAGCAACTGTAGATATGTTGCTGAATGACAATATTAAAAATAAAGCAGACAGGTAGAGACAAATTTTGCATCAGATATAGATGTTATGATTTTTTAGGAGAACGTGGACATTTATCATTTAGAGGAGACAGTTATCTTGTTGGGAACCCACGAAATGGTAACTTCTTAGGAGTTTTAGAGTTATTAAGTAACTAACATCCTTTGTTAAAAGATCATATGAGTAAAATCAGAGAGTCCCAGGATAGCTCATAGCCATATGCAAGTGCACTAGCTAATAGTCAAAACAAGTTTATTAAATGTTGTTCTAACCATGTCACACAAGCTAATTTGAAAAAAAAAAAGATGTTAAGTACTACTCAATTATTGTAGATGCAACTTCAAACTCGTCAACTTGAAACCGAAAGTCTTTATATTGTGATATATCAATTTATCTTCCAAAGAGCAGAGTACTGAATATGAAGTGCAAGAACAATTTCTCGTCTTTTTAGATTTTAGACAAAATACTGGTGAAGCAATAGCAGAACTTATTCAGAAAACTCTAGCAAAGCATCACACTCCACTAAGTGACTGCAGTGGCCAAGGATACGATAATGGCAGCAACAGAGTGGACAAAGAGCTCTGAGTCGTATACTGAAAGATAATTCTCTAGCTCTTCAAAGATGGGAAATCTTGCAAAACCACCTAAAATGTTCCCTTCGCAGCATTTCTGACACAAGATGGTCTGCAAGAATTGAATGTGTCAATCCGTTTTTTTTTACAAACATACAGGGAAATAAAGAGGTGATTAAAGATGTTCAAAATCTCAATCTAACAGCAGAAACCTTAAATGATCCAAAGGGACTGGCCTTGTTTATTGATTCTTTTGAATGAGTAGTTATATCCTCTGTTTGGTTTGAAGTACTGAAAACAATTGACTACAGAATCAAGATTTTACTGGCAAGAAAAACTACTCTTGATGTGGAAGTGATTAGAAAGAGACTTTCTGATGGTTCAACTCAAGTAGATGATTGCGACCGAGAAGAGGGGTTTAAGCAAAAAGTATTTTATCTTTTACTGGACTGTGAGATAGTAAATATTACAATATGATACACTGCTGTTTGAAACATTGATGAAATATTTAGTTTTTTTATGGAAATACCCAACACTTTAAATAAAAGAACTGGCTGAAACATCTAAGATATTTATAAACTTTTACAGCAGTGACGTATCTGGAGATATGTTGGAAGAAATAAATAACTTGAAATCAATTCAGTCAGCTAACTTTAAAAATGACCTTTCTACCCCCCACTATCTCCTAAACACACTAGAAAACAAAAACTAAAAAGTATTTTTCCAAATGTATGTACTGCTGTTCGCATATTCTGCACATTGCCAGTGACAGTACCCGAAGCAGAAAGGTCTTTCAGCACACTAGCAAGAGTGAAGAACTTCCTACGATCAACTATGGCTTAAGATCAACTTTCAAGCTTGGGTACACTTTCCATAGAACCTGTCCTTGCTAGACAATTGGATTATAATACTATTATTGATACTTTTGCAAGTCAAAAATCTAGGAAAGCTATTTTTTAAGACACCTCAGTCTTAAGACAGTCTTGTAATAATTACTTTGTAGTATATTACATGTCTTAGTAACAATATGATATTTGCTTTTCAATAGCTTATACCTCAACCTCTGTCTGATACCAGCTTATAACAGTTCGACTGTACCATGATGTAATAACAGTACTTATGTCATTCTTTCAATTTTATTGTCAAGCATACATTTTTATCTTACCCTCAGTTTATGATTTTCAAATGAAGCAAATTTAACATTTTGAATATAAAGAGGTAATGTCTTACATAATTTAAGTATGTTATTTTTAGTTGAAAGTCAAATACACAAGCTGTACATTGATTAGTTGCTATGATTATTATTAGCATTTTGCAAAAACATGTATTATTATTACCTCTTAGGAGCATAACTGAGTTTTTAAACCTGTACGGTTTTATTTTGTGTAAAATAATACAAACTTTTTGAATGACTAACAAAAATATCATATGTCTTCACATAATAGGGTATAGAAATAACATTGCACAATATATTACACAGACATAATCAATTTTTTGCATAAATATTATATAGGAAGAGGTTGGGTTTCAGGCGTGAATTTATTATTTGATGGGAGCCCGGGAAAATTTGTCCCTGAGGCCCTTGGTTTCTCTCCACAGCCCTGCTTCCAAGACAGATAAAAAGAAACATTGAATACATGCTGGGATTCGAGGAGAATAGGCCTCAACCTGCAAGAAATCTTGAGGGACGTTGTGGTATCTGCAACTGGCAAAAGAACTGGAAAAGCAAGACTGCTTGTCACACCCGTCAAAAATACATCTGCCGGAAACACACCGTCTTCATTTGAGCCCAGTGTGTCGAAGAAGATGATCATGATTCCACTAGTGATTAGCAACTTTTTCCATCATATTCTGTATATTGTAAAATTTGATTGTATAATGTATGATAATAGTTTTTTCATATATTCATATATCTAATCATATATTCATACATTCACAAACCCCAAGTTTCCAGTATCATTGTACCATATTTTAGTTTCTACTAACATTTTAGTTTTAGTTCCATCATATATGTGTTAGTTCTATAATAATAAGAACAATATTTTTACCTAATGTTTATAAAACAACACAAAATGTAAAAAAGAATATTGAAATACACTGAAAACTTGACTGTAAAACAAATTACATGAAATAACATGTTATTCAATAAACTAATTTTTTAAGAAATATTTTGTAATTATTTACTAAACCTGGTGGAATCCACCGTGCTCAAATCACCTGGTGGAATCACGTAACTATTATTAACGCGACCCCTATAGGGTTAAACTTGTGTGGAAACTAAAATCTTGATTTCTAACTGACACATGCACATAAACTGTGTCTCAACTAATACTTTTAACCCTTTGCGCTCGGTTGGCCAGTACTGCTGGTCATACGATATTCTCAGTCAGCTCTGAATATTTATCGAATTAAACATCCTCACAGCTCGGGCGGAGGCTGGCCGCTTACAATACTGTTGTCAGCTCTGCCGCTAATTTGACCTTGCGGCGTCAACAGCTCTGAATTATTTTTCACTACAATCTGAAATGTTGTTAGTGGGTAATAATTTCTTGTTTAACAGAATCATGCCCTTTAATAAGTCTTTTATTTTGCCATACAATAAAGTAGATATATTATATTGTTATTGGTGAGTTTTTGTTTTAACTGTAAATATATAGTTATAATATATTTTAATGAATAAAATAAACCATTGGGTCCATTGTATACAACTTATCAAACAACATTTTTAGGTAATTTATAATTAAATTAACAAAAAAACACTTAAAACCTATAATAAACTAATTAACTTTTGTTGTATTAAATTACTTCAAACTTTAAAAACACTAGCCTAGGCCACCGCAACGTAAAACTAAACTGCTGGTAAGGTTAATTATAATGTAACAAATAATGCTACGTTTTGATACAACACAGACCAGAAAAAAAGCGAGAATTAGTTAGATTAAGATTTGGACTCTAGATTTCAGCACAATCAGACAAAATAAAACTACTAAAAATAAATTAATGCAGATCATTTGTGTGGCCAGTCCTGCTGGCCATCCGGGCGTTCGAGGGATTTTACCTTGTCCAGTACTGCTGGCCATCCGAGCTGAGAGGAACGTAACTTGCAAAAACAATTCAGACTTGATAAAGAAATGGCTGTGGCCAGCACTACTGGCCATCCGAGCCCAGAGGACTTTTATTAAAAATCCTTCCAGAGTGCAAAGGGTTAACAGCACAGAACAGACACAGTTCTGAATTACACACATCTGTGTCTCAATTTCTACTTGCTGTAAATCCTGTGTCACACTATACACCTGTCATTATAGTTGAAATTAGAATCACATAGTTAACTAAATACTGTACTGTAAATTGGATATTATTTTAAGATTAGGAAAGTAATTTGTAAGTTATAATATAATTTCCAAATTCGTTGCCAAGAAAATATAAAAAGTATTCACAATTATCATTAAAGATGGACAACAAGAGTTTTCTGTAAAACCACCATTTCCTAGAAATATGAATTATTTGTTAAATTTCTTTTTAAATTACTAAATTTCAACTGAAATATGAATAAGTTTTATTCAAAGGAAAAGAATATTTGAAAATAATTAATTCTATTGACCTTATTATAAACCAGTCAAATCGATAAAATTTTGTTCGATTTGTAAAAATGACATTTTATGGTAACGTAATGTATTGCTTACAAATTTAATTTCAGATTATGATGATTCTAAGTTTATTTAAGTGCAAAAATAAAGTCATCTGTTACTTATTTTTGAAAAATCTAAATTAAAAAAGGTGTATATTATTTATAAAGTTATACATCTTTTGGAGTTAGTATACAAAATTTAAATTACTTTATATTGCAAACTACCTGCGCTGCTGTCTGCTCCATAGATTAAACTATTTATATCACTTATTATTTGTTTCGACTCTGGATAGAATATTTTTATTACAGAATCAATATTTGATTTCAGTACAGTAATATTTAAGAAAAAAGTTTGAATTAAATTATATTATTCATAAATATTAAATGTTTGCTTTGTACACTAAAAAATCTCGAAGTGGGAGAAAAAAAAATCACTAAACAAAACAAACAATATTAAACTCTGAAATTTTATCTAACAAATAATCATACAATACCATTAGCTACATTAAAACTATGTGTACTTTAATATTCCTAGAAACAAATGTAACTATACAAAAATAGCAAAAGAATAATGAAACTGAATTACTAACTCTCAAAGGATAATGTACATTCTCTAATAATGGTTTTTATTAGTGTATTCAAAAAAGGTTTTAGTTTCAATTAATGTTTTATTCAAACTATGTGCTGTTTTGACTTTGACCTTGATAAAACATATTTTGTTGTTGAACATGTTTATATATCTAACTGAGGAACTAATGCACCATTTCAAAAAAACTTTTCAGTCACAGTTACCTTTCAAACAAAACAAACAATATAAGGTTTTCCCTAAAGTGTTTGTAAAATATGCAGAAAAACTAGATTTTGGTCTTTATATAAAAATTAAAATGGTTCCAACTACAGAGTCAATTTTAAACCAGTTATTAGATATATAAATAGTGTTAAAATCATCGAATTTTGATTTAATAGCAGCTATAAATTTGTTTTTTTACAACTTTAAAAACTGATTAATACAATACTACATACAGAAAGTTGGTTATAATAGAGTACACATTTGGATTAATCTAAGCAAAAGACATGAAGACAGAATACATTGTGAATGTTAAGATGTGTATTGTTTCGTGCTAGGCACTAATGAAATTTATATAAATATGCCTAATGTTTTAGATTAGTAGTTAATACAAGATAAAAAGAGGACATGAAAAGCCATCTAATAATAGGCCTAGTATTACTGAAAACACTACATAGTCCATATCAATATGACATGCTAAAGCAACTGACTGTGTTATTAGGCCACATCAACTGATGACATGCTGAGCGGAGCAATCATCTGTAATGGATTAATCTATAAACTTGTTTCTATTGGATGACCCAAATTTTCACACTACCTAAACTGTGAAATGATTCTTAAAAACATCACAATTGTAGCAATCAATCTTGGTTGAGTGGCATTGTCAAGGGAATCAATAGAACACAAAAGGTTTTGATAAGCTTCATAGATTGGATCAACTCAACACTAAGTTCTGGTTCATTTAAAATGTCAGTATTTACTTAACTCCAATTAAACATCAAACTAATTAATAAATATTCAAATCCTTTCATAAAAAACTGCAGCCAAACTCTAAAATAATTATAAGAAAAAATACATAAGAATAAAATAAATTTGAGAAATAAGGCTACATTGTATACATAAATTAAATTACATTGTGGGATTCAGCTCTGTAAATTAAAGTGTTTAGTATGTTAGAAATAATCATTTTTATAATTGCATATGCAACTCATATATATTATTTTGATAGAAGATATGTAAACATTTCAAAGTTTGACACCGAGCTGGGTGATTGGGATTTAAGTGTAATATATCTTAAAGGGCGTGTGTTACAGGGATAACTGACAAAATTCCATTGAGCTATATCAACGGATGCTAATTTTTTCAGATGGAAAATTTACTATTTTGGAAATTCTATTTTTATGTCAGTGATAACTGTTCTCATCTTGTTTGCACATACTATCTAATTTACAATTAATAAACTTTTGTAACTACTGCTACATTTATTATTGTTCCAAGTTAAAAGTTTGACCTTTGAAAATAGTTCAAAATACAAGAGGCACTTTAGCTAAAAAATTATAATAACCCCTATTTTATAATTGTTGCAGCAAATTTAAGTAATGAGTTACGCTAAAGTAATGTTTACATACTAGATAACTAATAACATTCTTGTTAATAGCAAATCTGAACTTAAATTATTTAACATTGTTTTTTAGCTGAAATTCTTCCATCTTTACCGACAAATTGCAGATAACATTATTCATGTTACCACAAAATAAATTGTTAGTAACATCGATGTTATTAACATTTTTTTCATTTCTCTAACAATGTAAGGAAACATTATTAATAACACCTACCTGGTGTTACGTGTTACCTCATTATAAAACATGTTTAGAAAACAAAGTGTTTATATATAAATACAATTTAAGGTGTACATACAATTCATATATTATTTAATTTGAACTGGTTAGTAAAATTACTTGGAAACTGTTCTCTCACTGCCTATGTATTACATATCAATAAGAAGGGTATTACCTAAATTTGGTGGGAAAATACAAAAATTTACAAATTACTATAAAAAAGTTTAAGCTCTAAATATTTTCCAAAAAGCAATTTGTCAATTTAAAATACACAACTCAGCTGAATTGAAGATGTTCTGTGTTGGTACAATATTCAGCTGTTTACTTAAAATTGCCTCTAAATGTCCATGCATAATTTAAAACAATGGTGTTTATTTCTAATTTTGAGATAGGTTTGTTTCAGGAGTATCCTAAGGAGGAAGGAAGGATGTTGGAGTGAAAAGCATGTGGGGATTTATTTTGTATTCTTGATGCTGTATTAAACTGCACTGTTAACATTATTACAAATAATATAGCATTTTATAAGAATAATAAAACTGATGACTTAAAACTGGTTCTAACTTCTATTAATCTGAGAATATTAATAACAACAGTTCTTATTGTTGTCTTTCACTTGTGATTGCTTTCTTTCTCTGTTTAGAGAAAGTTAAACTTTCTTTATAATATCTAATATTTCAAAATAAACATTCAAAAATCAGGTTTGGTTTTTGCATAAGACTATTCTAGACTATGGGATAGAGCATGAGCTCAAAAGGTGGTGCAGATCAGAAAATCGAAATAGGTAATATTAGTACAAAATTAGTACGTGAAGCATGTAAAGCGAGATCAAAATGGAATAGAATGGCTTAAAATGATGATGAGGAGTGAAGGCAGTTTAGGAGAGGTATAGTTCAATTCCCACTCATTCCAATCCTGAAGAAAGAATGAGAAGAGTGGTCTCCTATCAATGAATGGAAAGTTCAAGAGGGGTGGAATTGCCTAAACAACAGCCTTCATCCTCTTGACCCATCAACATTTCAGGGACAATTCGTTGTGTTATGGTTCTGAAGTTGTCATTTTGATTAAAGTTGGTTTATACAGTTTGTGTCAAATTTGTTAATTGTTTGCAAGAATGTACATAGCACTTATATTTATTTTATAGATTTATAAACAATTTAAAAATAGGAGAGTTCCTGCACATATTTTTATTTCGCCAAAACGCCTTTAATATAATATGACAGATTTGTTAAAGAATTAACTAGGGCTTAAGCATGGAAAATAGTTTTCAACTTTAAACTGACTTAATATAGGACGTGTTTTTCTAAATCAATTAATCTATATTGCTTACTTCGTTAGTTTAACCTGCTAATTAATGGTAAAATTCAAGGAAAATACAAAATACTTAGTAAAATTACAGTCTTAACTGGGTGAATTATAATACTGTTGCTTAAAGGTACAGTGTTTTATTGGACATGAAAACTTCTTCTTTGTATTGTACACTTTTAATATTTTACAACTACAAAGATAGTTTACATATTCACCATTATGATTTAAAAAAACGTTCTTTTTAATTTTAATTATTGAAACAAGATTTGATTATATGAAACTACTGAAGGTCATTAAGACTGATAGTGAGGGGAGGGTGAATTTTAGGATGAAACATTGTGTAAATCCAGTTATGGTTACAATGTAGTAATTAAAGTGACCTGAGAAGAGCAATTTTATGGAAAAAGTTATTAAGAATTTAAAAAGTGTAGCTTGCTTATTATAACATCTTATCAAATAACTGAGAGGCAAAGTCTTTAAAACTAACGTTACAATTTTCTCACCGATCTGTGAAGGCATTAGTTTCACCAGGAGGCAATGTCGAAGAGCGTTCAACTCTGTCAATTGAAATCTGTCCATTCGGGATGGTATTCAAGGATGGCCAACTGCGGATGAGATCCAGCTGGGATGATTCCTAAAATACAAGGTCAAATGATTAGTTCCACACACATGAGAGGTACTGTTTGAAAGTTTACACATGAGAAGCAAAATGCACTGTTTGTAAGTACATTCGTACATTGTTGATAGCCTTAGAATAACATATATTTTGTATATATTATTTATTTATTGTCAACTGTAGTCTCTAGTTTTACTTTATCTTATTTATGTGGCTACATGTTTCACTGCCACAGGCAGCATCATCAGGCCGGCTATCTATGTCAACTCAAATACTCATATATACACAAAACTTTAATTTAACATACTATATTTTCGTACCTAATAATTAAATATATATATAAATAATATATATGTGTATATCGAGCTAATATATAAGTGAGGAACATAATTAAAACAATAATAATATTTGGGAGCAGTTTCTAACAATTTCATATTTTACAGATTAAATTATATAGGTATCTAAATCAATTTTATTCTTTTGACAATATTGAATTTAGTTTATTGTAAAAATATAGTTTTTATGATCACTATTTTCTGATAAAAATTTATACTACTGTAAAAGTTTTCAAATATGGTATATTTTGCTTAAATCTGATTTCAGATTATATTATTGTATAACTCTACGGAATTATTGCATATTTGCATAGTATTTTCAAGTGAAATCATGTATTTGATTCATTAACTCATTTTGATTGCCTCTGTTTAAAGGATTGCAAGACTCACGCTCAAGTTCATGGCAATACAAAAATATCTTTAAGGGTGAATGGTGTTTTTAGCAACATTTTTGAAAATACCTTGAAAACTATAATTTACAAAATTCTAAAATATGGTTTTGAAATTCTTAAATAAATTCCTCTTAAGCAATCACCATACATCATTATCGATAAATATTTATTTTCAAAAATTGACTGGGATTAAGAGACAAACATACAGAATAACAAGTGATTTCTTAACACTTTATACCTTAGCAGTACACATGTCTACCTGTGTATCACTCCCAAAGTGCTTTCTAAGAGGAGATCTGTGATCATAGATTTGTTTCTGAGTGGAAGTCGGTACCGGTACAAGTCATGTACCAACTATTTAAAAATAATAGAATAATCTCTCTAACCTGATTCACTCAGTGTTTTCAAAACAAGAAAAAATATTATAGTCTAAAGTTGGCCAGCCTGACTCAGAAATATAAAAAATAATGTAAGATACAGTATTTGCACCACCATCATAATGGGATTGTGCTATTTTGTTCCAGCAAGAATATTTTAAAATTTAAAACAAAGTTATTTGATAAATTTATAATTTTTTTCTCCAACTATTTAGTTTTTATGTTGAAATATTAGCAACCTAATTTTTGAAGGAAAAAAACAATACAGTCTTTTTAGTAGCATACCTGTATCTCGTCTCCCATTACGTGCTTTTATGTAATTTTTTGTGTATATCCTATGCAAAAATTACCAAATCTGTTGAGCTTTTTATTTGTCTTAATAGTGATAACAATAGGAAAACATTTTAAAGGATATGTTCTTCAACACTTACACAGTTTTCTTAAAAAAATTAATTACCTTTTCACAGCCATAACAATTAATTGTCAACGTGATATTAACATAAGTTATGTAAATATTATATTAAATTATATTATATTACTATTAAGTTATGTGTTATTTTCCTTTTATAAAAAATTACACTTTTATTTAAAATACAAATTTAAATAGCAATTAATGTTTACATATTCATATTTTTTTTATTGCATGATAAGTTGGATAATAATTTGGATTACACAATATAATAAATAAAGTTTGTACAGGTTGTTACTATTTCAGTTGTTCTTTATTTTGCTCTCTTCCATATAGTAGCAAAATAAAATTAATACTGCAAATGAAATAGGTATAGAGGATCGCTCATGAAATTGAAATACTTATATGGTGTTTTATTTATTTATTAATAATTATTTACATTATGCTATATTTTACAGTATTAAAAAAAATTTCTTTAATATGTACAGAATTTCCTTTATAATTTATATAACTTTACTGGTGTTAATATAGTAATAATTATTATTTACACCTATTTATATTGTTATAATGATGGGTAAGGTAATTCATTATTTTCTTTGAGTAATTTGAAAGTAACACATGAACAATCACAAATTGGAGCATCATAAACAGAAATATTTAATTGTGACAAATGATTTACAACGATCTCACTAGTGAGTGAAATAATTTTATTTTTGTGTTTTTAGGTATAATTCTTGTGACCCGAAACCTGCAAGAGCTGCGAGGGAGAGAGAGCACTGTTGACCAGCAGTGTCGACCCTGGGGTGGTGGTGGAAGGTAGTTTTTATTTTACTCCGCTTGTAGTAATGAGGTTACGATTTCAGAAGGAACACATTTATTTTCTAGACATTTTTAACAGATTTACATTCCACAAGCAGAACATGACACTTTGTTTTATTGTTAAAGTGTAAAAATGTATGTCAGTTTAAATTTAAATAAAAAATATAAAGTTTAGTTTAATTGCGTTAGTGAAGGTTAGAACTTATTGACTTTTACCTGACAGACAAAATACTAGGAACATTTCTCTGATGGCATGTACAAGATAATTATTACTGTGCAGTATTTTATGTTCATCCAAAATTATTGATCTTTTTGCCCAAATTAAAACAAGAAGAAGACGATTTCATTTTTAAATGATTAGATCTAGGTTGAACTGTAACAATTATTTAGGTTAAAGAAAGTAAACAATTTTTGAATTTGTTCCTTTACGATTTTATCAAGATTCTGAATAAATTTTCTTTTTATACATGTTTGTATCATTTGATACGAGGGAAAGAAAAAAATTAAAGGGAAATTTTAATTTCCCTCCGAATCACATGAAATGGCAAAATTTATTGCTTTGCTATGACTCATAACGTCTATCAGCTGTTCATTGAAAGTATTGTTTCACTGTTAGTTACCGTACTTGTGATTGTGTTTAAAAGACTGTGAGAAATGAGTTCTCCTTTGTCTGATTGCACCAAGGAAGAAATGCGAGCAGTGATATGTTTCCTCAATTCAGAAGGTGTGAAACCAGCAGAGATTAATTGTCGAGTGCAACAGTAACATGGAGAGAGTTGTTTAAGTAGAAGCAAGATCTACGAATGGATTGATTGCTTTAAAAGTGGTAGGATTTCTCAGTGTGATGAATAGCGGCCTGGTAGGCCTTCCACTTCAAAGACTAATGACAATATTAAAGTGGTTAAACAAATGATTCTCGATAACCGTCGAATTACAGTGATCTTAGAGTGATGAAATTACAGTGATGAAATTTCAAAGTAGTTAAATGTAAGTCATAGCTCAGCATATTCAATCATCCATGATTCTTTAAACTTTTGAAAACACTAGGTTCTATGTAATTGACCAGCATCCACAAAGACAATAGTTTGAAAATTTCCCAGAAGCATTTGGAACATTATGAAAAAGGATACTCATTTTTTAACCAAATAATAACCGTTGACGAGACATGGGTCCATTATTTAGAACCAGAGAGTAAGGAAACATCATTCATCTCCCACAGCAAAAAAGTTCAAAACTCAAGATTTCTGCAGGAAATATTACAATGTTGATATTCTGGGATAACGAAGGTAAAATTTTGGTTGACTTCAAACCTTAAGTCAAACAATAAATAGTGACATCTACTGTGAGCTACTGCGTTTATTGAAGCCAAAACTCAAAACCAAAAGATGTGATAAGCTTTCAAAAGGCTTGATTTTGTTTCAGGATAACACTCCACCCCATACAGCCAAAAACACAGTCCTATGCCTTCAAAATCTTGGATTTCAGCCGTTGAACCACCCTCCATATAGTCCGGACCTGGACCCAAGTGATGTTCATTTTTTTGTCCATTAAAAGAACAGTTGCGAGGGAATCATTATCGATCTGATGAAGAAGAGGCCATTGAAGCGGTGCAAAATTTTCTGAACACGAGACCAAAAACCTTCTTCCAGGAAGGAATTAAAATGCTTGTTAAAAGATGGACTAAGTGCACAGAAGTAGGAGGGGATTATGTTAAAAAGTAATGCTACTATTATTTATGTAAGCACAATAAATATTTATAGATTTTTTCAATTTCACTTTACTTATCGACTTACCTTCTTACAATGTTGAAACAAAGGCAAAACTTATTGGTGCAGCACCCCCACTAATTTTAGCTACGAGTCGCCACTGATTCTTACTCTAAAAAACAACAACGCAGCAAACACTAACATTGCTTTTCTGAAGAAAGTCTTTTCACGTTCATTGTGGTATGAGACATATTCTGTATTAGAGATTGATTGATTAATCGCCTTTATTTGGGAACTGTTGAGGCTATAAAGCCTCATCCACAGTACCCATCGACAAAATACATAAATTTTTACAATTTATAAAAAATAAATTCTCAATAACTCCTGTTTTGGTTAGTTAGAAGCACAAAGTGGAGTCCCACAGGGATCGGTTTTGGACCACTTCTATTTTACTTTAGAAAATTTCCACTCCACTAGAAAATAGAAGTGGTCCCAAAACCGAAGCATGTGGGACTCCACTTTGTGCTTCTATCTAACCAAAACAGGAGTTATTCGGTCCAAGAACAACTGTTGCCTTTTGCCAAGGAATGCCCTAAACCATCTTAAAGAAGGTGCTGAGAAATTTAAAGTTTTGAGTTTGCTTATTAAAATTTTGTGAGCAACTGAATCAAAAGCTTTGCTAAAGTAAAATAATGACCAAAAAGTGACTTTCCTCCAGTCCATAGCACACCTAATACCATCTGTAATTTTTAAAAAGGATGATGTGCTGTATCCTTGTATGAAACTCGATTGAAACTCATCATACAGATTATTAGTTTTCATGAACTCAATTACTTGATCATATACAAGCCCCTCCAATTTTTGGAGAGTACACAAAGCAGACTAATCGAACAATAGTCAGAAGGATCGGAAGGGCCTGATCTTTTAACTAAAGGTTTAACAAGCCTAAGAGCCATAATTTTAGAAACACACAATTTTGAAGGGTGAAAAAAAATACCAGATATTATTGGGATAATAATAAACAGTACTTTTTTATAACTAAAAGGATTGAAATTTGGTCAATACATTTTGCTTAAGAGGTTACTCTACTAACCGATTTAAAAATGTCTTCAACATACACATGTTGGAAGTAGAAGTGTTCGTAAGAAGGAGATGATAGAGAGGAACGATATTAGTTCTCTGAAGACCATTTTGCAGTCAGAACCCTACTAAAGATGGAAATGATGTCAGAGTTCAGATCATCAAGGGCCACACCAACATCACTGAACGTGTGGGGAGTGTGGACAACTGAAGAATGTACACCCAGTTTACATACAGAACACCACGTTTCATTAGGTGTCTTACAGGATTTAATATTTCATATGATATCTTACCTTTAAATTTCTGATAGACTGTTAAGTTTTATTATGAAGTGCTCGAAAATTTCTAAAATCATTTGTTAGTCTCGAACAATCCTTCAACTAGTGATATCTCTGTTTTTCATAAGTTGGCGGATTTCCCTTGAAAGCCAAGCAGAAGGAGGGTGAGTAACACGTCCAGTTCTAATCTGGGTGTATTTATTACATAAGGTCAATAAAAGTTTATTAAAAAGATCAACTTTACAGTTTATATCTTGTAATTTTACAATGTCAATTATTCAGAGCCAACAGTATCAGTAGTGAATAAATCATGATTAAAATTCTTAAAATCTCTGAATGTAATAAATTTTAATTTAGGTTTCGATAATCTAAGATTGTAAACCAGAAAAATAAGGTCATGTCTTGAAATACCAGGGAAAGGTATTCGGCCATGAAACAAAACTTTATTGGTTCTAAAATCCCATATAAGACAATAGAATAATAGTACACTATCCCAAGCAGTAACTTACCATTTAATGTTTTAATTTCCAAAAATAAAAATTTCGCTTTTTAGAGAAAAGAGCGAGGGGAAGATATTAAAATATTAGATGCAAGAGTGTCCCTTACATAAACAGCTACTCTCCTTGCCGCCATGACAATGTTTGCCTCATTACCAGTATGATGATGAGAGAGGGAGAACACTATCATATGACGTTTTCATCCCTCTAAGATTGTGTTTCAACACCAGTGCGCAAGTCAAGTATTTGTACAAGCATATTTTAGGAGCTGTTATATTTGCAGGATGTGATTTAGGAGGAATTATTTTTATATTAAGCATGTCTCAATTCAGTCAGCCTACTTTTAGTTTAAAAGACTTAGTTCACAGACTCCTTATAAATAAAGCTCAGAGGCAGTTTTTAAGGGTGGTTATCATGAATATGATAAACTACTGTTTCCTATGGCCAGTTGTAAGTGGTCTATTCACCAGTCAGCACCTCTGAAAGCAAATTGATTCTGCAGTCAGAGAAATTAACCAAATATGTGGTTTAAAACAATGTTTAACAATGTTAGTTTTATTGATTGTATTTTAGAAAAAAATATGTAAACCTGAATAAATTATTACTCAAATGTATTTTATTATGGCCTAATGCTTTAAAGAATATTTATAAGTTATTCAATTTTAATAAAACAACCAAATCAAATTATTTATGGTACGTATGTATTCAGTAGCGAAGCATGGTAATCAGCTAGTGATTTTATTAATTATAAAAAAATAAAAAGATGAAATGTATGTTGGTTATGAAACTACCAACAATGATAACAGATGATTCATGCATAAAATTAAACCAATTCAACACATCAAAACTTTTTACTTGAGTATATGTTAATCTCTGTGTCAAAACAATGTTTACATGTTAACCGTATTATAAGTTTGAGCAAAGTGTTGCAATGATGCAATGATATTGCTTAAACAAATTAGGGAAACACTCAAAATTATTAAAGAAGATACATTTGTAAAATTAAAATTACTATGGGGCCCGTGCGCAAATTGCGCATTTTAATATTTTTTTTCTGTTTGTGAGAAAGACACCAACAATTTGAAAAAGTTAAATGATTTTAAACTCACAGAGTTATTAATAAAGTTAACCTTTTTACATGCAATTTAAATTCTAAATTTAATAAGAAAAGTTCTATTTCACAGTAAAAAACTGACCATTTTTGATTACAAAACTTCTTTAATTACAATGTTTGAAGTAATTACACCATCATGTGTTACCTTTTGCTTAACAGTTTCTTTTACTGACACTATCATATCGGAAAAATCGTCTATCTCTTGAAAAAGCAACATAAAGTTGTCCGTGAGAAAATACAGGTTCTGGCAAATACAAACCAACTTTGTCAAGGGTTTGGCCCTGCGCTTTATTTACCGTTAAGGCAAATGCAAGCTTTATGAATACAGGTCTTCATCATAATTAATGATTCATTCAAACAACTGATATGAAACAACTGATTATTAAAAAGAAAATTAATGGAAATCCCTTTACACTACAGACACACCCATGTGTGTCATTACAATTATTTGACATTTAAATTTAATTGTATATAACCAGCAGAACTGAAAAACTAATCAGCTCATTTACCAATAGTAGGGCTTAAATAGATTACTATGTTACCTCTACCTGGAAACTATAACCAATTTTTAGACTGTAAGTATCTGTTTTAGTTATTCAAGATTACAGCCCTTGTTGGTTGATATACTGCTGTATATTTTTTATGCTGTATGAATTAGGGTACCTGCTTTTTTGCTCTTTTCACATCCTTCATCAGATCTGTGGAAGCATTCACCATAAACACAATGAAACACATGTTAGCCAGCCAGCAAAACACTCCACGGGTTGAGAAGAACACAACTATTAAGGTCGTCAAGGATTGAAGCGATGGTGTTGAGCCCTGCATAAAAATACTGAAATTTACTTTACAGTTAAGATTCTATGTCTTATAAATGTTCAATGAAGAGAGTAATTAGTTACCGTATATCCAAAATATAAGTCTGCAAATACATAAGTGAGCAGCATGTCATCGACGCATGTCAGTATGCTGAAGAAAGTCCAAGTATTGACAACATAAACAGTTTTTTCTTTTTTCCATTTCCAGAGAGCTGAAACAATACACAAATTTCCCCTTAGTAGCTGCAATATTTCATACATTGTTAATTAAAAATCTTTGTTATGGTTATTAATCAAATATTATCTTTAACTTTATTAATAAGAACATAATTCATAAAATATTATATTTTTTGTTTCTTGCTCTAATTATAAAAAAAAAAACATTAGTTACTCATGAAGAAAGAAAACATCCTCTCACAAGAACAATCTAATATAGGATTCCTCATTTCTTAAAATATTTGAAACTCAATTAGAAATACAAACATAATTCTAGTATTATATCATTTTACAAATTAATCCCTGTTTATAAATTTATACATATAATATATTGATGTTTAGCTCAATTTAAAAAAGAATCACATTCCTCATACAAAAAATTGTGATGAATAATTCTTATGAATTGTCGTAAATTTAATAATTTAGTTTATGTGGTGTTCATGGCTTATTTTGCCTATACTGAAGGACACCATTATGGTGGGAGTCCATACAATTTTAAAGGGAGAGGCTGCTCTCAGTTGGGAAACTTGTCTTGTTACCCAAGTGGTTATTGAAGTATGTTTTTTAAATCATCTCAGCATCTAAATTTGTTCTATGCATTTTAGTAAAGTCCTTTACCTAAAAAGTTTTGAGAAATTATTGAATTTGTAAGCAAACACTGAATCTAAAGCTCAAATTTTGAGTTAACTGAAAAATGTGTTAAACAGTTATTAACAGACAAATATTATGTGCTTACATAATAAAGCAAATGATACTAAATGGAACGGAAATAAAAAGAACAACTTGATATTTTAAATTGTCAGATTTATTGTAAATTTAATTCCTAAAAAAAAAACAGACATTTAAATAACTTTTCCTTTTTGTTAATACAGCAATGTTGATTATTTAAAAAATCAGGTATCATTAGATTTACATAGTAAACAAAATTTAAGAATTAAAAACCTAAACAAAAGTTTCTTTGAAAACGTCTGTTAAAATGAAATCAGAATAAAGTGAATGTAGATTTTGCAAATAGTTTAGATTGATTAATTGATTCAGAAATAAATAATGGATCAATTTTATATCAAATAAACGGTACCAGAAACTGGTACATACTTTCTCACAAACATATTTAATTTATTAAACAGATTCACTGTGACTTCATAATTGTATTAAAGTAGGAGTCTAATAAATATTATTATTATTAGCTATACAGAAAACTATTCCATTGATTTCAAACAAATGTGCACCAAACATGTCAATTAGGCCTGTATAGATGCACAAAAAAGGGGTTTAAACATTTTTGAAAAACAACCCCCTTTTTGGCCAAAAAAATCCTCAAAAATCAGTTATTATTATTATTAGTAAAGAGAATTTTTACATATTCGGTTTTTTTTGCATATGGTAGGGTAGGCTACATTAAGGGCTACAAATAGCCAAATTTGATCAAAATCATTAGAGCCGTTTTTTTTTATAAAAAAAAAACTGATTTTTTGGGGGTTTTTTGACCAAAAAGGGGATTGTTTTTCAAAAATTTTCAAAACATTTTTTCGTGCATCTATACAGGCCTAATTAATTGACATGTTTGGTGTATTAAACAAATAAAAGAGCACTGTGGCGATAAAATCACACTGATTTAAATAAAAACCCGAACCACAAAACAAGGAGCAAAAACTATAACTAAACAACTAAATTGTAAGTTAAGTTTAATACCTTACCCTTATGTACATTTCGATGACATGGTCATCATCCTCAGAGGGTTTTAACACTACTAAAAGAAATGTACATAAGGGTAAGGTATTAAACTTAACTTACAATTTAG